>CM021110.1:402557307-402704425 GCA_007115665.2 Sequoiadendron giganteum | reverse complement strand
GAGAGAGATGGAAGGAGAGGGGGTGGGAGGGAGACACATGAGAGAGAAGGAGAGGGAGAGAAAGTGGGAGAGAGGGGGTGGGAAGGAGATACCTAAGAGAGTAGGAGAGAGAGGGAGTGAGAGATAGAGGGATGGGGGAGATACAAGGAGTGAGAGAGAGATACTTGAGAGATAGAGAGGGGGTGGGAGGGAGAGGAGCACCGAGATAGAGGATCAAGAGAGAGACGGAGGGAGCGAGAGAGACAGAGAGAGAGGTGGGGAGACAACTGAGAGAGAGGAGAGAGAGTGACAGGGGCACGAGGGACACCCAAGAGAGAGGAGAGGAGAGAGTGAGAGAGACAGAGGAAGGAGACAGAGGAGAGAGAGACGTGGAGACAGAGGGAGGAGTGAGAGAGACAAAGAGAGACCCAAAAAAGGAGAGGGCAGAAGGAAAAAGACAGAGTGGAGTGGAGGAGAGGGTGGAGAGACACCTGAGAGGAGAGAGACAGGAGAGAGACAGGAAGGAAACGAGAGAGAGTGGAGGTGGAGTGGAGACACGAGACAGAGACAAGGACCAAGGAGACCTGACAAAGACGGAGAGAGAGAGACCCAGTGGAGACACACAGGAGACCTGAGTGGAAACCCAAGAGGTGGAGACAACCCCAGAGAATGGAGAGGAGACATGGAGAGACCCAAGGACAGAGTGGACGGACACAAGGAGAGAGACAACACAGGACAACAGTGGACAAGGACAGAGGAGGAGAAACGTGGAGGGAGAGAGACAAAGAGAGACCCGGAAGAGAGAGGGAGTGGAGAGACTTGAGAGAGAGGGACGGAGAGAGAGGGAGAGTGGAGAGTGTGGTGGAGATACTCTGGTGAGAGATGGAGGTAGAGGAGAGAGATAAAAGGGAGTGGAGATAGTGGAGAGGGCAGCAGGAGGAAGGAGATGGGGAGACTGGACAAAGAGAGAGGGGGGGGTGGAATGGGAGAGAGAGAGGAGGGAGAGGGGGTGGGGAGAGAGAGACCCAAGAGAGAGGAACGGGAGAGAGTGGGAGAGAGGGGAGAGAGATAGGAGGGAGGAGAGAGGGAGGAGAGAGAGAGGGAGGTGTGTGTGGGAGAGAGAGAGAGAGGGGGATGGAGACACCCCGAGAGAGAGGAGAGAGAGGAGAGAGATGGTGAGTAAGGAGAGAGAGGGAATGGGAGAGAGATAGAGGGAGCGAGTGACAGACCTAAGAGAGGGAGAGGGGGTAGGAGGGAGAGACTTGAGAGAGAGAGACAAAGAGAGAAATATAATGAGCTAAGAGAGGGAGATGGAGTGAGAGACAAAAAGACTAAAGAGGGAGAGAGAGAGAGGGAGAGTGAGAAAGGGGGTTGGAGTGAGATTGATTTATTTAGGTACCTATGTGGGAGGGAAAGAGACCTAAGAGAGGGGATTGGAATGACAGAGTAGTCTAGGTCGCATGGGAGGGAGTGAGACCTGAGAGAGAGAGACTTCAGAGGGATAAAGAGTTATCCATTTAGGGTAATGAGTTAGAGAGTGTATGAAAGCTAAAACCTCATCTATCCATCTACGATCATAAACTATGCACTCTAAGCATTATAAAAGTTGTCGACCAAAGAGAGGGGAAATTCAAGTTTTATGCAAAGAGGGTAATTTGGCGAGCGCCAAATTTGGCACTCGCCAAATGACTTGCTTTGGACGTGTTAATTGATAGGATTTTCCAAATTTCCTCATATTTTTGTTTGTGCGCCCTATCTCATTTTCACGTCTTTCAATGCAAGTATATAAAGAAAAACATGATAGTGTTAACCTCTCTCTTAGCTATCTAAATATATAATTCTTTTTTCATTTTGATTTAGTTAAGGTTTTGATCCATGACTCCTTTTGTAAATGCCTCTGTTTTTTCTCAAAAACCAACATGTGCTAGTTTTAGGATAGATTTTTACTCGTTCATCGAAACGTGAAACAAATTAAATTTTTTGAAACTAGACTCCATTCTACACATGATGAAAAAAAAATTATTTTTCGATTAGTTTTCAAAAAATTAGGGGGGAGCACGCTCAAATTTCAGCTTTTCAGGATGTGTCCACTTTGAAAATTCATAAAATATTATATGTTCATTAAAAAAATTATCCGAAAGAACGACGATAAACTACATGGTGTTAGCTAATTTCTCACCATTGGGATTTTTGAAATTCTAAAAAAAGTTAATCAAAAAGGGGGGAGCCCTCAGGTGCTATGCTATTTTTTTTTTTAAAAACAGGACCTGTTTTGGGCCCCCCCTTTTTGAGACCCTTAATCTTCATTAATTTCAAAAAAAAATAGTAGCTTAGAAACTAGACTCAGAGCAATTCAACTTTTGTTCTTGTTGCATCTTGAAATTTTTAGCATAACTATCTTCATTTTCTCGTGCAAATCAGATTTTGTTGATTTCAGAAAAGAAAAAAAAAAAAAAAGTGGCATTTTAAAAGCCAAAATTGTGTCACAGATTGGTGCACTTACCCATTACTATGATAACACAAGGAATAATCTAAATTACCACACAAATATTTGAAGACCCTTTTAACTACATCCCAATGAACTCTACCAAGATTAGACACATATCTGGAAAGAACTCCCACTGCTTGGGCAATGTTTGGTCTAGTACAAACCATAACATACATCAAACTTCCAATTGCACTTTGGTAAGGCACTTTTCTCATGTATTCCATCTCTGATGGAGATGTTGGACAATCTAAAATAGATAACTTTGTTCCAATTGAAATAGGAACACATAATGGTCTATAATCCTGCATGTTAAATCTCTGTAAAATTGAATTGGCATACTTACTTTGACCAAGCCATAGCTTTTTGTTCACTCTATCTCTTTTAATTTCCATCCCAAGAATGTGTTTAGCTGAACCAAGGTCTTTCATTTCAAATTTAGCAGCAAGTTAATATTTCAATTTTGAAATCATACCTTTATCTTTGCCAATAAATAGCATATCATCGACAAATAATGCAATAAATAGGAAATGATCAGCATCAATTTTATAATAAACACAATGATCTGATTTAGAACGCTCAAATCCAAAACTCAACACATATGTATCAAATTTTTGATACCACATCCTAGGACTCTGTTTTAAGCCATACAAAGATTTCTTCAATTTACAAACCAACTTACTTTTACCTTTCACCAGGTAGTTCTCTAGCTATGTCATATAAATATCCACCTCCAGTCACCATGAAGGAAAGCAGTTTTCACATCCATTTTCCCAACCTCTAAATCATAAGCAACAACAATAGCAAGAAAAAACCTAATGGATGTCATTTTTGCAACAGGAGAGAATATCTCACCGTAATCAACACCCTCAAATTCACAACCAACCTTGCCTTGTACTTCTTAATACCTCCATCTGAACCAATATTTTTCTTGAACACCAATTTGCAACCAACAGGTTTTCGTCCTTTAGGCAATGGTACAAGATCCCATGTATCATTCTTTTTCAAAGATTTCATTTCTTCATCCATAGCAATCTTCCAAGATTTTGCATCATTCATACTTGATGCCCCTTCTACAGATCTAGGTTCATCCATATTAGTATTCAAAGCAAAAATACATCTCCAATCATCAGGTGTATATCTTTCAGATGGTTGTCTATTCCTTGTATACCTACGAACAAGTTGAGTTTGGGTTTCTTCCTCATGTTTTGAAGATCCAAAGCTAGATGAGCTCTCAACTTCTTGTCTATCCTTGGGCCTCGATTTAACTTTCTCAGGTGTAGAAGGAAACTGAATCACATCTTCATGTTTACTTTATTATGGCTGCAATGTAACAAAAGAAGGCTTAGTTTCTCTAAAAATAACACTTCTACTATATATTACCTTTTGTGCAACAGGTTCCCAAATCTTGTATCCTTTCACACCATAACTGTATCTGATGAAGATACATTTCACAACTTTGTTCTCCAAATTTTTTCGCTTCTCCTTCGGCACATGTGCATATGCCTCACAACCAAAAACTCTAAGATATCTTAATGAAGGCTTGCGACCTAACCATACCTCTATAGGAATCTTATCAACAAGAGTTAATGCAGGAGACCTATTAATTAGTAACAGGCAGTGGAAATAGCTTCAGCCCAAAACCTTTGTTCTAGGCTAGCACCACTTAACATACTCCTAGCCTTCTCCATTAGTGTCTTGTTCATTTTTTCTGCAACTCCATTCTATTGTGGAGAATACAGAGTTTTCTTCTATCTATGAATACCACAATCTTTATAGAATTTATCAAAATAATTAGAGAAAAATTCATTGGCATTATCAATCCTCAAAAAAAAAAAAATCTTTCCATTATGTAACTCAACCATTGCTTTAAATTCTTTAAATCGACAAACTTCAGATTTAATCTTTACAAAATATACCCATGTCCTTCTACTATAATCATCAATAAATGAGACATAATATGTGGATTTACCAATCGAAGGAATATCTACAACACCAAACACATCAGAATGAATAAGATCCAATACACCACAAGATTTATGAGAACTCAAGTAAAACTAAACACAGTTTTGTTTTCCATAAATGCAATGCTCATAGAAATCGAATTCAATATTACAATTAGACAAACCTTCAATAATGTTTTTATTTTTCAAGGTCCTTAAACCCTTTTCTCCAATGTGGCCAAGTCTTTAGTGCCATAAGATAGTTTTCTTTGCAGGTAACTTTGTTTCAAAAGAAAGAGCACCCTTGGGTACCCAAAAGCCATGACCATTTGCTAAAGGTGAAACCCTCACTTCTTCCATAGACTTTCTTTTAATAGAAGTACTATTGCACTCAACAGTGCAAGCATCAATTTTACACAATGTATATCTGACACCTCTAGCAATCACCATAGCACCTCTAACCATCTTGCATCTTGCATCAAAAAATACTAGTTGCACACCTGCATCTATTAGTTTGCTCACAGATAACAAACTTCGTGTTAATCTAGGGATGTGAAACAAACCATTAATCCTTTTTATTCTACCATCAAAAAACCTAATTTTAACTTTACCACAACCAACAATTTCCAAATGAGAATCATCACCCAAGTACACCTCACCTCCATCAAATTCTTCATATTCACAAAACCAATCTCTATTAGATGCCATATGAAAAGATGCACCTAAATCAATTAACCATGTATCATTACCTACACAAGTTGCCAAAGCTGCAATGAATGTGTCACCATCTTTACAGTCCCTACGAACATGTCTAGGCTTACTGCAGTTCCAACAAATAACTTTGGACTTTCTAGGAGATTTAGATCTCCCCTTGGACTTGGATTTGTCATGCTTCTCATTCTTCTTGCCTTTTTCCTTAGGTCTTCCATGAACATTTAGGACCTCCTTGGCAATGATGGATACCTTCCTCCTCATCTCTTCAAGAAGCAAAGAACCCACCACATCTTCAGTCTTCAATATAACAAAAGTACTCCCAATAGCCATAACAAGAGAATCCCACGAATCAAGCAAAGAACAAAGCAAGATCTGACATTTCTCCTCCTTATCCATTTTGACACCAAGGGATGCCAATTGAGCCACCAAGAAATTGAATGCTTCTAGGTGGTCTGTGATTCATCCACCCTCTTCCATTCTCAAGGAATACAATTTATTCCTTAAAAAAATCTTGTTCACTAAAGATTTGGCTTGATACATCTCACCAAGCTTCTTCCATAGTTTCTATGTAGAGGTCTCCTCATGGACATTAATTGAAATAGAGTCTGCCAAGCACAATATAATTAGACCCTTGGCTTTATCATCCATAACATCATATTAAGCAGCCTGAGTAGGATATGTAGGCCTTGAAACATTCTCATCAACAACATCCCATAGATCTCAATCTATCAATAGATCCTCCATCTTCAGCTTCCACATTTCAAAATTATTTTCAAAAAAATTCTCCACCTCTATTCTCTCTGATGAAATTGCCATATGAAAAATCCTACAACAAGATCACAAAGCATCTTCTACACAAGCTCCCGCTCAAAACTGGATTAGTTCAAAAAACCCACAGCTAAAACTAAAGGTGATCAGGGTCTGATACCACTTGTAAGGAAGCTAAGGGAGTGGAACAACTTCCTACACTA
The DNA here is from genome assembly GCA_007115665.2 of Sequoiadendron giganteum. Lineage (NCBI taxonomy): Eukaryota > Viridiplantae > Streptophyta > Pinopsida > Cupressales > Cupressaceae > Sequoiadendron > Sequoiadendron giganteum. Next base: position 402,698,333 of record CM021110.1, on the reverse strand, counting down.
ATCTTGAGAGGAGAATAATGCAAAACTTTGCAAATATTTAACAATTACAAAAACTTAAACAAAAATAAACATAAATATCATGCATACCATGACACAGTGATTTACGTGGGGAAAACCCTTTCGAGAGAAAAACCCCACACTCCAAAAGCCACCCAATATATTATTCAATAAATCACAAAGATTACAATATACTTGCAGAGCAAGCTTCTCATGGGAGTATCACCACTCAAAGATCAAGAGACAACACGATTGTTATCAAACTCTCAGAATACATCACTATCTCTCTCTCTACCACAACCGTAATATAACACCCTGATAAAATAGGGTTACATTCTAGGGCAAGATAGGCCAACAAAATATCCACCATTAGTTCTAAAACCTAATAATTAACGATCTAGATTTACATTGTACCATTTATCTAATGTATGCCAGCCATTTTTGTAGTTTCCTGAAAAAGTTAACAAAAAATTGTTTACACGCATCACACTCTCCCCCCCTTATGCCATTGTATATTACAACTATCAATGTAACTAGGAAATATATATCCTATCAATAATAATCATTATATAATTACAAGGTTGAGACACAATTTCCCAATACTAGTGAGGTTAATATTTTTCTATATAGTATTTATGAAATAAATTTGAATCAATATTATGGTGTGGTAGGGGCAACTGAGGTAAATTTATGTCTTCCTATAACCTCATCAAAGATTTCCATAAAGTACCTAACTAAATTCGTGTACAAATGAATATATTTATATATCTTAGAAGAGAAAGTTTGGTGTATTAAATGATATGAAAAATTATAAACAAGGCAATGAAGGTGTCTTTAGATAATTCACATAAAATTAAATGTGCATATTTTAGTTTTTCAATTCCATCATTAACATAGGAAAAAAGAAAAAGAAAAAAAAATCTTTTTACATCAAGCATTTTGTCAAAATATTACATGTCTTTCTTATAGTATAATATATTGCATAAATATGTACAAGATTAATTGTAAGCACAACATCACACAAAATTCCTCTATTCTTTCACTTTTAATGACAAATTTTAGTTTTAAATGGTATTGTGCACAATACATAAGGCTCATGTACAAAATTCAATTAATAATAGTTGAGTGTTGATAATCTCAAATCAAAGTAATACTATTTGAAACATGGTAAGAAAAACCTTAAACTCACCTTAGAGAAGTTTCCTACCATAGGAAGATGAATCATGATGCTCACAATTATAGGTTAATATAGATGGGTGAATTTATTTTATTTTCAAATTTGGGAATGAAATAAACAAGATACATTTATTATGTTTACGTGGATAGTTGTGGGTAGATATATAATAAAATAAATGATAATGATATTAAATTTTTAAGGGGTGGGATTAAAAGCAATCACAAGTATGAGCATTAATGAAAAATATCAAAAAAATAATGTAAATTTTGATAAATGAAATTAATGATGACGAATGCAAGTCCTAGACATGAATTATTAAGTCGATCAATCCTTATACCAAATAAAAATAGAAATCAATAAAAATACCATTACTAAAACTATTTCCATTCCACATAAATCAAAGACTAATGACTTCTCAAACATTTATAAACAATACCCTTCTATTTCAATCCCATTTACATATTCTAAATAAAAACATATATTAATAGAGAGACCATTATGTGGATTAATGACTTCTCTAACATTTAGGAAAAAATCTTTCTATAAAATCTCATTTACATGTTACAATTGTTAATAGATAATAATACCTCTAAAATTTCAAAATTTCAAACAATTTTTAAAAATAGAACAATTATTCAACTTGAAAATTTTAGTATTGATAATCATTTACATTTTATATTATGAAGAAAATGATATTCAATATTATTTTTTTATTTGTATCATGTTTTCTATATTTATAGGCAGATTTGTTAACCATTGTCTCTAAAATCTCTGGAAGAGTATGAATGTTTGCCTAGATTAAATGCAATGTACATTTCTCAATAAACAACATTTTATTTTATTTTTTCATTAATTCAATCAATTTTATTTGATGAAATTCATTTTATTTAAATATTATATTTTTTATTTTAAAAAAATCAATAATAATTTTACACTTTATTTTTTACTTAAAAATAACAATAAATATTCTATATTTATTAACTAAATTTAAGCTTTAGAAAAAAAAAGAATACTAAATAAGATACCCAAAACTGAAACAATAAAAAAGATATTGGATTAGATACCCAACTAAATTATCATCCTGATAATTTAACTCATATATAATTTCCAACAATTTAATTATAATGCAAGGCATGAGAAGAGAAAATGATTTATATCTGCAGCAAGACGAACTATTCCAATGGCAATTGATCCATCAATATTTACATCTAGAGGAGGATCACCATATTACATAGCACCACAAAGTAGTAATATCTTTCTGAACTCCTACATTAAAAGAGCAGAAGGATTACAACCATACAAAGCTAGAACAACACAATTAAAAGTAAATATTGTTACATCAATCAAAAATATTAGATTTCCACAGTTCATATCTATAAGAGTTTGCTGTTTTTAAATTAAACTTTGTGTTTGCTTTTGGATCAGCTTTTTGGATCACACTTCATGATCTATCGTCAAAATGTAAATAGAATTGTCCATTACGTTAATCCAAAAACAAACACATAGTTTAATCCAAAAACAACAAACTGTAACTATTGTTACATCAAGTTTTCTTTAATTCCATTTCCTTAATTTGATAATAATCCTCATCAAAACTGAGAGAGTCATACTGAAGAACAGCAGATTTAGAATTCCTTCTCCACCTTTTGCAGTTACTCTTCAATCTCACCACCACTTTCTTCCACCCACCTCCTCTTGCACGCCAATTTTCTTTTCCACCCACTAAATATTTCTTCTTTGAACACTTAAAATAATCCCACAGAAACTGAAATGCATGTTTTCTGCAAGTTGAACTTTCATGGGTTTCTTCCACAGTTAGCAGAAACACAGTCTCCTCATTCGACATTTGAACGGTTCACAAAATAGCTAAGATGCCAAAAACTGTGAAAGGATAACGGGAAAATGGGAAGTTACAGGGCTCTTTAATGAAGTTGAAGAGAGCTTTGATGATTATTTAAATGGTACATAATGTTTTTTTTTAATTTATTTGAAGAAAATCTTTACTGACATTAATGGAAAATGACCGTGCACTTTTGGTAGTGGGTTGAAATATTTGGTTTATTGTAGGCATGCCTGAAAGACATTTACTGAATAAGATCAGATTTTGAACAAACTTGAAAATGTATTACGCCATTTAAGTAATGGAGTGGTTCATCATATCTGCAACACTGGTTTAACATTTTCTTGACACATGCTCAGCATACCTAAATTTTATTTCCTCTATCGAAAGCAAAACTTTTGTTCGTTGAATTATTTTGTCTGCATTTACCTACTACCTTTTAGCTTGGATATGGAAACTTTTTTATTACAAAATTTAATTGTATTAGTGTATGTTTTTTATATGAGTGTGAGAGAGTGAGAGATTTACAATATCTAAAGATTTAAGAAAGAAATTTGGTAGAAAGTGTACTACAAAAAAAAATATAAAATAAGATTCTCAAACCATTAGAATTTATGGGCGTAGAATGGTTAGACTATATTATGTAGATATTTTCTTTCAAATCTTTATGTTAAAAAAGTTGTTTTAATATACATAATAATAAAAGATAATATACATCCAACGCATTGTTTACCTTAATCTACCAATTCATCTTTTTGGTCTCAATCATCTAATCATAAGATTAAGGATCGTCCTTTAATCTTTCCTTGCAATAAGCCCTCTTCCCAACCTATCATGGCTCTCCCTTTGAAAAATGATGAAGGATAGTTTATAGTCAAGAACCACAAAAACAGAGTTGTTGATACTAGTGGAACTCAAGAAAAACCTTTAGTTAATGTTGGTTGAACCTAGTTGCTAAGTTACAAATAGGGGTGTCTACAAACCCTCAAGAAAAGAAGAAAGTGGTAGCTCCTTCTAATGATGAGCCTTCCAATTGACCTAAATTTTCGAGACTGTTGCAAATGACATCTATTTTATCTTCATAGTCAAACAATACTATTCATTGTCCTCCTTCTCCATCTTCTCACAGTCTACCAAAGCATTTAGAGGAACAATAATTTATTAAAAAAAATGGAGGAATTCAATTCTCAACATTCAATTGGATAGTTTTTCTTGAGACGAGTTTTTATAAAATTTATGTTCTTCTCTTGAAGAGTTAGATAGTAATGATATGCCTCTTAACTCTCATTAATGATTTTTTTCTCTTGAAATATTTGAGATATTTCTAACCTCTCCACTAGAAGTATGCAATGAGGGATACTCATTAGAAGTTTCCAACTATGAACAATTATCTACTTATAGTAGGTTAAAATAAATGGTTTCTTGATTTCTATTGCTTGTTGTGTTATTTGATTGATCATTTTTATTTTTTAGTAATCATGGTGTAATTCATGGAGGGATTGTCATGCTTCTCTCTCCTAGGTGGCTCCAACATGTGGTCTATCAAGGTTGTGACCCCACCAATTGGGTGATTTGGACCCATTTATATATTAAAAAAATATTTATTTCATATTATCAATATTTATGCTTCTAATGATGCTATTGAGAGATCTTTTTATGGTGGTGGTTTTTCAATTTAATATCTATCACAAATTGGGTTATGTGTGGGGATATTAATATAGCTTAGATGACATATGATAAAGATGGGTCTCTACTTTTACATTAGAAAACTAGTGACAAGGAGGCATGGTATTACACGCATAATAAATCGGGCCTTTTTTATCCCAATATGAGATGTCATCACAATCATGTACATATTAGTTTATGTGTGATATTTTTTTGGTTGGTCCTGAAAAAATGATTGAATGCCTTAATCATGCTATGATTTTTGCTCAATCCTTCTTTTCTTTTCTCAAGTATTTCCCTCCTTCTAGTTGAGCCTTTGTAAGATTTTAGTCTCTCCAACCATTGTCCCATCAAGTTTAGTATTGAGTGACAAGTTATTATTCCTAAGGTTGTCAATTCATAGTTTTATTCTAATACTTCTTTGCTAGCACATTGACTCATTGTTGGACGACCTTTGTTATGTGTACATAATTTTGAGGCTAGAACTTCTCTCCTAATTTGGTCGATTGCCTAGTGGAATAGGGACATTAGGCATACTTATCAATTTATTCATATTTATGACTATTATCTAGCTAAAAATAATTCTTGTGTATATGAGTATACCATCTTAGATGTTTTCCCTGCCAGTGGCATGCTTGAAGATGGCCCCTTTGCTCCTACTTTACAATTATGTGTGACAAAGTTGTGTCATCAAATAAAATTGTAGATCATGAGTATACTAGAGGCACTTAAACTAAAGCTAGGTTTCATTAGCTAAAAGTGGGAGATCAAGCTTCCAAAGAGATTTTTAAGTTCTTCGAGCTTGATATAGTACTCAAGACATCAAATAGATTAAATATGGAAAAAATATTCTCATGGAACTTCTTGATATCCTTGAGGATTTTGTGAAGCACTATGATTAATTTTTCAAGGCTTATAAAAATTCTTCTAAACATGAAGTTTCTTTACAAGAGTGCTTCAAGGTTATTCTTTGTTAGCTTTCTTCTTCTCAATGATTTTTGTTATCATGTCACAACCCATTTTGGATTTGTGAAATTAGATGATACTTTAAGTATTTTATTTTGATAATTAAATATACAATATATATGTTTTCCTTTTTTTTGTTAGATTAATAAGTGATATATTTGTGTATATTTTTTATGCTTACATATTTTCTATACTTCTTGAAATTGATTACATCAACTTGACTATTGTGTATGATTCTTAAATTTTGTTTAAACATTCACTAAAATTATGATGCAGTAGTTACTACTTAATTATATATTTTTCTATAGATTAGTAATTGATGAATATGAATTTTGATGAGTTTGTGGACTAACTATTGTTTCCTAATCATGAGATAGATGCAAGGATAGTGTTATCCTCTCATTCAAAATGAGAGATCATCATCCAAGAAAGAGTGAAAAATGAAGGACAGGAGGCCAACATACCATGTTTTCAATAATATGCACACATTTACATAATTCATAAGTCTTGTGTTGTTAAGTATAATTTTTTATTCAATGCATATAATTATTCATTATATAATAATGTAGTGTATGTTATAGTATTTAATGAGGATAATCTATCACAGTATTATTTCACAAGTATTATCTATATATGAAGATGAAATATACTAGTAACAAGGATAGGATAATATAGAGCCTAATATTATATATATGTAAATTTGGCAAAAGTCTAGAGGAAGTAATCAAGGACTTCCTACAGCCTCTAATTGTTTCAATCCAAGAGTAAACAGAGAAAACCCTAAAAGAGGGGGAAATAAGAGAAAAATCTATCAAAAAAATAGGGGCTAAACTTACTATAGATCAAAAGGAACAACTCACATGAGCTCAAGAACAAGAGATCCACACAAAGTAGAGAGTAGATACCCTAATGGGGGGAATAGAAGGAGATTGCTAAGCTACAAGAGGAAACCATGTAAATCATAAAGACACTCTTGGATTCAATCATAGAAGAAGAAAAACAAAGAAACAACCAACACATCCACCAACAAATAGTCCACAAAGCAAAAGAAGGGATGGAGAACAAGAAAAAATATTAGAGAAACATCTGAATCAATTTCTCTAATCCATTAAATCAAGGACTTCTTGGTGCAACAAAAACAATTACAACCACTTTCTACACCACAATTAATCTAGCTACCAGTGATGGGCTCCTAGGTAAATTTAGTAAACATCTCCTGACTCTAAAATCTTTAACTAGGAGATATTTTTCATGCTAACGCTAGAGAAGAAATACTTCAACAACATGTGGATAATGCAGAGAAAATAGAAGAGGTGGTATAAAAATTGAACGGATTAATTATGCATATACAAAGGGACATTTCCCTTCACCTACTATAACACCTTAAACAATTCGTAGAGGGTCTACAGTTGGATCTACAAGAATAGAAGGATAAATCAAATAAGAAGTTCATCAAGAAATTTTGAAGAAAAACATAGAGGAAGCCACAAAAAGATGTGTAGTGGTGTCGGTGTGAATAAATATCTTGTACCTAATTAATTCACTTACTAAAAACTTAGGGGACATATTCACATGTTAATTTTACTCAAGTCCTAAGATTGTTTCTAGAAGACTTAGTTGTCATGTCTAAATCTTATCTTTTTAACTTTTATGTCAAGTTTGTTGTCTCATGTCATAGGATTAAGGTACTTTCCATGATCTTGTCTAATCCTATGTCTCACCTTGGCTATATAACCAAGGGGTTCCCATACATTTTATATGAGGAATTCTTGGATAATCAATTCCATCGCAATCTTGAGCATTGCGTATTGATATCTTTGTGATTTATATTTGGCCTCTAGATCTTGGAAAACTATCTCCATGGCCAACTCTAACATGGTATCAGAGTAGGTTGGGTGCCTTTGGTTAGCCATTTTTTGAGAGATCTTGGTATATCTTAAAAAGTCGAGTATGCTCTTCTCTTTCATCGTATGATGATCTGGAGAATTAGAAAAACTTGATAGAAATACCATATTTTGGGAGAGTTCATCTTTTTGAATTTATATCTCAAGTGAATTTTGGGAGCTTGTTGCATCAAATTGGGGCTCAACATTGCATTCAAAGTGCTCAAGAAAGTTAGATACGCCTTTTGTTTCGTCCTAGTTGGACATTGGAGATCAAATCTGCAAGGGTTTGAAGATTGATAGTGGTTGCCAGATTCAGGAGATAGCTACCACTTCAGAGCATTTTGAGTCAAAAAGGACACTATCATCGTGCTCAGAAGGCCCAAAAACATACAAATCAATTGTCAAATCATCAATTTTGGAGAAAGTTGTCCTCTGAGGAAAACACATTTTTTTGGTCAGGTCGTATGACCCAACTTGTGCAAGACGGTACAATTTTATTTGTAAAAAAATATATTATTTTCTGCGAATGTTAATTTACAAAATGTTTTTTTCAAAAAAATAAAAATAAAATCTCAATTTTTTAAAGGTTTAATTGTAAAAACTTATTTTAAAAATAAAAAAAGTTATGCAACAGGTATTGCCTATGCAATACCAACGTAGATCTGTTAGTACTTGTAGTAGGGTACCTCATACCCTCCACAAGGTATTGCATCCCACACACAACCAAAAAATGCATTTTTCAAAATTGGCACCCAATTAAAGAATATTTTGTGGTTTTCAAAAGATTTCGACGAAGTTTTAAGTGTAGAGAATATTCCAGATTTACATAGAATATTTTGTCTAATAGAGGAAAATTGTGGTGTTGATGTCTAGTCGCATGCAAAATTTAACATACTAGACTACTGACATTAGCACTGTGTTATGTGAGTAGCATTTTTTGAATATTTACCCCCTTCACCATTTGCATTTTTCTTTTGAAGGGTGATTTTCAAACACTCATAACTTGGGCTCAGGAGCTTTGTTTTCAAGCAGTTTTTTTTTTATTTAGGGAAGAATTTCATTCTCTTCGTAGTGGTGCAGTTAGTTTTCAATTTTGGTATTTGGTTTTTCCAAAAATTGTAGATTCTCACAAGTTTTTCTGAACCATTCTCATTTTGGGAACTTTATGGGCTCCGTTCTTGCTCCTACAATTCTATTTTTAGGTGATTTTTTTTTTTAAAGCGCATAATTTTTCATGTACTTTCTAGTGGTGTGATCAAATTGATCTCATTGTATGTAAAAAATTTATTTTGAGCTTGTGCCCATTTTTGACATCGATAAGCACTAAGATCAAGTCCACTTTGTTGTTTTAGAAAGTGGCATCTATAAACACACTAAATATAAAGTTCCAAGTCTATATTGTTGGGGGAGTTTCTTGATTGAGTAATTTGGGGGCTCTCTTGGTGCATTCTTTTGATCTATTTTCTTGTTCTCTTCTTTTCCATGGATCATTCTAAGTTTCTCTTGCTCACATCATATAACTATTCAACATGGTATCAAAATGCATGGATTATTCTAATGACTAAAGGTCGCTCTCTATATGTTGAAAATAAGGTACCTAAACCTACAGATACAAATAAAAAGATAAAATTGATGATTAAACATACCAACGCTCTTGGATGTCTTCGTAGACTAGTTTCTCAAGATTTGTTATTTTAGATTGAATCATGTAAGAATTATCATGAAGCTTGGAACAAATTGAAAAATTTGTATGGTACTACAGATGAAGTAAGAGGCTATCAAATTGATAATGAATTATGTTGAAATAATGAAGAAGGTTTTCATTAATGAGTTGTCATTGATGTCAACATTGCATGATGGATGCCAACATTGTATGAAGGATGATTGTAGAAGAGACATTCTGCAAGAGGATTTGATCCACATATATAAACAATTAAGTATTTGTGATAAGTATCTACACCAGTAGATTGAGTACATAGAGCCCTTTGGTAAATTGATTCACATTCGTTTACCCTTAGAGATTTACTTTTGTGGTTCTAATATGTTGTTTATGAATGTTAGTAGTATCTTCATTCAAAATATCGTTTTCTTTGGATATATAGTTTGTAAGTTGCAAGTAATAAAAGATCGACATATAAGGTTTACACAATATTCTATGTAATGGCTATGACTTATCTGGTCTGCATTCCTCCATGGATTTGGGTTAGGCCTAGTGATTCTGGGAAAATGTTAATAGGTGTCAAAGAATTGTGTTTTCCAGATGGCATGATATTTTGAGGTCCGCATGTCCTATGGTGATGAACAATTGGAGTATTTTATTTTTAGGTCCTACGCCTAGCCGACCTAATATATATAAAGTGTTGCAAATATTAAATATATGTCATGGATGTAAGAGGGAGCTATTATAGGTCCATGTTGACCTATATTACATGTTGCACATTTTATTTTTGGTGAAGGCATTTTGATTTGAATTAGGTGTCGATAAGGCACATTTTGTATGTTTTTGGGCTAAATCTAATTAGACCGACCTAATTGAGGTTTGCAATGAATTTTGATATATATACAAGGTTATTTTGAGATTATAGATATCGATTTTGAATGTGTACATGATTTGAATAAAATTAGTGATGCAAAAATTTACATAGTTGAGCGAATAATTTGTGAAAGTTGAGAAGAGTTGTGTGAATGTATAGAAGAGTAGAGATTTGTGGTCTAAGTTAGATGAAATGTATTAAGTCAGTGTTTTGAGCTTCAAAGGAACTGAATCCTACATATGGTAGATGCATTTTGTGTCAATTCAAATCTTGGTTGTATAGCCACAAACCTTCTTTCTATATTTCTTTTCTTAGTGACCAGTGTGTTCACTTGGGCAGTGAGTCCACCTAGCAGTGAGCCTTTCTGTAAATACAAGTTATAAATAGTTATAATATATTGTGAGCTAATCATCACTGTGGTTTTTCCTATTTTGGGTTTTCCATGTAAAAATCTTGATTTTCATGTGTTATGTGATGTTGTGGATGTTTTCATGCTTTCATTCCTTATAATAGTTAAATATTCTTTGATAATTAGATGGCTAATGATTGGATGGTTTAATAGAATATTGATTCACTCCCCTCTTAGTATTTTGAGTTTTCAACAATTGGTATCAGAGCTTGGTTCCTTGGAAGGAGCTTGAACGCTTTGGGAAGATCTTGGAGATTGAACACATGATTGATAAAAACCTTCCTATTCCTTTAGAAGAGTTTCCTGCTATTGAATACATAGAAGAAGATTACATGCATGAAAAAGATGGAGAACTTAAAGTTTCTCTTGAAGATATTGAAAAATTTGATGGTGAAAAAAAAGATCTGAAAGAAAATATTAAAGAAGAAAATGATTGCATTAGAAAATTGAGAGATAAAATCAAGAAGTTCAGAGAAAGGCATAAGGAGGTCAATGAAAAATTGAAGCAATCAAATGAAGACATCATTGGACTGAAAGTGCAAGTGGAAGAAAATAAAATAATTGGGGAATGAATGCAATGGTAAAAATAAAATGTGAAGAATCCACGAGGCTTGAACAAGAAGTGGTAAATCTGAGATAAGATGTGGAGAAAGCAAGAAGTCATGAAGATAAATTCAAGACAATTTCTACAATGCTTGATGAGTTGATTGCAGGTTAGAAAGTATCCAAAGAAAAAGGTGGTTTGGGACTTGAAAATTTTGAAAGCTCAAAAGCATATCAAACATCTAGTGCAAAGAAAAATAATGAACCAGAGAAGACTGGAGGCAAGAAGAAAAATGGAAAGAACTAGAATCAAAGAAAAAATGCTAGAAGACCCCCGACTAGACAACCAAATGCTCAAAGATACCCATATTTCAATGGTAGTTGTTATTCTTCCAATAAATTTGGACATAGAGCAATGGAATGTAGAAGCAAAATGAATCAAAATGTTTCATCCTTTACTAGTCAATTCTTTACATGCAATAAATATGGTCACAGAGCAAATGAATGCAGAAGTCAAATGATGAATGCATATAACAATAGTAGAATGATTCAACCATTCAATGGTTACTGTCATACATGTTATGGATTTGGACATAAGTCTAATCAATGCAAATATAAGATGACTTAGAAGGAGTGTTGTTCAAAATAATGTTGTATGTCACAAATGCAATAGACCTGGACATATTGATAAATTTTGTAGAAGCAGAAACATAAGGAAGGATAATCTAGTAAAGAGAAATGAACCAGTCAAAAATATTGATTTGATTGAAGTAAAGAAGGAAATGGAAAATATCTAGAGAAAGAAAGAGGAGAATGAGAACAAGAAAGAATCAAATACTACAAATGAACTTGTGCCCTCATACGACACAGACATCTCCTCCGAGAATTGAACCTAAGCATTGGCTTAGGGGAAGCAATAATAGATAATCAAACAACCCCCCCAATCGATATAAGGTGTCATGGATTGGCACAAATATATGTGATAGATGTGAACAATTTTGATCTTCTGGAGAAGGTCCACCAGAAGAAAATATGCAATTGTAGAGATTTGTGAAGCAATTTAGGGTTTATTGTTGTAAAAAGAAGAGTTTTATCGGCTTTATTGTTTGGTGCATTGAATGAAAATTAGGGTAGATTGAAGGGTTATAAGTATCTACACATAGTCAATTTAATTCACTTTTAAGAATTTAGAGAAATTTGAACAAGTTGGAGCAAATTCAAGATATCAAAGGTAATTTGTGAAGCAAAGCATCAAAACCCTAGCTTCGGCTAAGCAAGAAAAAGGTATTTATTGTTGTTTGTGTGCCATAAATTTGAAATAGAATTTATTTTCAACAATTTGGATTCAATAAGAGATGGAAACACCTACTGTAGTGAATGCTAGTGAGAAGCCTCAAGCAAAGTTTAAGAAATTCCCCATGAAAGTGTTTGAAAATGACACGCTCAGAGATTTTTTGAGCATTCCATATAGGATTCTTCCTATAGATGATATAAGGGCTTATATCCATGGGAAAATGGAGGAATATAACCATATGAGATTTACTAACCTATGGACAGACTAATTAATCAGAGATAATTTCCAAACTAAGACAAAGTATGAAAACCTAGTGATGAAGAAACTAAACGTCTGGCATTGGTTTCCAAATTTCATTTATGATGATGACACTAATTTTGTTAGAATGGAATTCAGTAGATTACATGATAATTTCATATGGACCGACATACATGGTTTAATAACTAAGGAAATTATAAGAGAGGTTACTAGACTTTGTGCCTTTGGAGTTGTACCCACATTGAAATTTATCAAGAATAAGGATGTGATGGAATTAACTAGAGCCGCATTCGATCAAATATAACTCATTATAAATACTATCTAGAACCCTACAGTGAGATATGCAATTATGGTCATAGAGTATAAGATATACTACACAAATAAAGAGAATTTTGTGTCAGCCATTGCAATCAACGTGGCTTATGAGATGGTGGAGAAAGGAAAATATTATGACTTGTGTGAGTTTCTTAGGCAACAAATTTTTGAAAACTTGAAGCAAACCAAACAGAATAAATAGCCCTTCAAGTTTGGTTCCTTGGTTGTTTGTTTGCTATTTTACTTCTTGAAGGAGCTTCTAGGGAGAAATAATGTTATATGGGAAAAGAATAGACCAGTAACCCATCAAATCTTGGAATACCTATACAGCATTGGTCTTATAGATGTAGAGGAAAATATAGATAATACTCCTCTAGATACAAAAGAACTAGTGTAAGAAAATGCTAAGGATGGGAAGGTTGTAGAAGGATAAACAAGGAATGGAGTGGAAATCATAAAGGATAACACTTCTATTCCTTTGGTAACACATGATACATCAGTAGACAAGTCTACTCTCCCACCAATAAACAATGATCAAGGAAATTAAGAGACATCTGTCACTCTGGAAGAAACATAGCAGGCCACTAGTGAAGGTGATAAACATATGCAGATAAAGAAAAAGGGCAAGTGAATAAAGAAAATAGGGGAAGAGAAGATGATGGTGAGAAGGAAGGAGAAGAAGACAAGAATGATAATGAAGAGAATGAGTGAGGCGAGAAGGATAAGGACAAAGGAGAAGAATATGAAGACAAAGATAAGGATAAGGCCTCCAGAGAAGAAGAAAAGACAGAGGAAGAAGAGAACACTAAGTCCATAAAGAATGAAGAAGATGAGAAAAATGAGGATTTACCTAAGCCTTTCACTAAATCTTCCTTTGGTAATCCCTTGAAAGGTCTTTTATCTAAGCAATTAAGATTCTGATCGGTAGTTTCATCTCACTTATTGCAGTTTCCCATGCAACAGGGTAGTGTATATTTAGATAAAATATCTCTTATTCATAAGTTGCAACTAGGTGATGTGTTTCACACATCAACAAGAAAATAAATTATGAAACACACCAAAGGAGTGGGGAGTTGATGGATGAAGCCATAAAGGCCTTGCAGGAGATAAAACCTAGGACAAATATTGATACATCCTTGTATTCAATGGAAAACCTCAAATTATTGATTGACTCTTTCAAGGAATATGCCTCTAATTTAAAGGGACAAGTTAAAATAAAATTTGAGGTGAGGATTGCAAAAATGAAATTGCTAGATATTACAAAGAAGTGTGCATTTGCACATAACAAAGTTGAAGAGTGTTTGGAGGAAGTGTAGGCATGTGAATAAGAGACATTTTTTTTTGGTATTGCATGAAGTGGTCAAATGCCACACAAGGCGTAATGGATGAAATGGACTCAATTAAGTCAAAGATAAGCAATACATCAAGTTCCTATGATCCAGTACAAGACATAAATGATCAGACCTGGTCTGCCATATTAGATTTGCATGGAAAAATATTTACCCTACAAATCCAAAAGGAAGATATAATAAAGTAGCTTGGGAAGTTAAGAGGCTTGGTGAAAATAAAGCACATACCCATCTAAACTGCCCTTTCCAGTACTGATAAAATTTCACAAAAGTTAAATCTTACTCCTAGTAATTCAGAAGGAGAGGAAACATTGGTGGAGCTTGAGTCTCAATATAGGATTCTTGTAGTAGCAAATAAAAGTTGGGAAGAAGGTAAATCTTCTTGGCAAGCCATTCTATATAAGCTTTAGGGGTCAACATCTTCGTGTTGACCATTTCTACTCTTATGATTTTTTTAGTTTTTCAAGTTTATAGATTCTTTTGTAATTATGTGGATGGTTTAGGAGTTTTTGGTTAACTTCCTAAGGAGGAGTTATTACATTCATTCAATTATATCAGTTTGTATATATGTTTTAGGGGGTGCATATAGAGTGTCGGTACACCCTTTTCCATTGATCTCAAAGGGGGAGAGATATTTGGAGAGAAGTTTTATTTTCTATTTTAGCACATGTTTCCATCAATGACAAAAGGGGAGATTGTTGAAAGAATGAAGAAGGTTGTTATCAATGAGTTTTCATTTATTTCAACATTACATGATGGATGTCAACATTGTATGAAGGATGATTGTAGAAGAGACATTTTGGAAGATGGTTTGATTCACACACAAAAATAATTAAGTATTTGTGATAAGTGGCAACACCGGTAGATTCAGTACACAGAGCCCTCTGGTAATTTGGTCCGCATTTGTTTTCCCTTAGAGATTTAATTCTATGGTTATATTATGTCAATAGTATCTTCACTCAGAATTTCATGTGGTTTGGATAAATGGTTTGCAAGTTGCAAGTAACATAAGATCGACATATAAGGTTTACACAGTATTTTGTGTAATGGCTATGACTTATTTGTTCCACATTCCTCCATGGATTTTGGTTAGGCCTTGTGGTTTTGGGAAAATTTTAACAGGTTCAAATCATTGTGTTTTCTAGATGGCATGATATTTTGAGGTCTACATGTTCTATGGTGATGAAGAGTTGGAGTATTTTGTTTTTAGGTCCTATGCTTGGTTGACATAATATATGTAAAGGTTTGCGAAGATTAAATATATGTTTTGGATGTAAGAGGGAGCTATTATAGGTCCATACCAACCTATATTATGCGTTGCACATGTTGTTTTGGGAACAAAGGAATTTTGATTTGAATTAGGTGTCGGCAAGGCACATTTTGTATGTTTTTGGGCTACATCTAATTAGGTTGACCTAATTGATGTTTGCAATGAAATTATATATATATATATATAAGGTTGTTTTGGGATTGTAGATACCAATTTTTAATGTGTACATGATCTCAATAAAAGCAGTGATACAAAAATTTGCACAGTTGAGAGAATAAGTTGTTAAAGTTGAGAAGAGGTGTATGAATGTAAAGTAAAGTAGAGATATATGATTTGAGTTAGACGAAGTTTATTAATTCAATTTTTTAAGCTTCAAAGGACCAAAATCCTGCATATCGTAGATGCATTTTGTATCAGTTCAAATCTTGGTTGTATAGCCATAAACATTCTTTCTATCTTTCTTTTCTCAATGAGCAGTGTGTTCACTTGGACAATGAGTCCACCTAGCAATGAGCCTTTCTGAAAATATACTATAACTAGTTATAATATATTGTGAGCTAATCCTCATCATGGTTTTTCCCATTTTGGGTTTTCCAAGTAAAAATCCTAGTGTTCATTTGTTATGTGATGTTGTGGATGTTTTCATGCTTTCATTTCGTATAACAGTTAAATATTCTTTGATAATTGGATGGCTAATGATTGGATGGTTTAATAGAATATTGATTCACCCCCCTCTCAATATTTTGAGTATTTAACAAATTGATCAACCTTGATCCTAAGAACTTTGACAACATCTAGTACTATATCACTAAGTTTAATGATCTAAGAGAGAAATGCAAAGCATGTGGAATTGATAAGGACATTCAATTGGTCTATAATACATTGAAAAAACTTGGTCTTGATTATGCTTCTTTTGTTTCTAGCTTTCATACTCATAGGTTGACTATGGGGTTTGCATATACTGTTGGTGTAATTAATATTTAGTTACACTTGCATAAGTTAACTTAGTCATATTTAATTGATTCCTAGGTTACATTTACTAGGCAATTAGTTATAATGGGGCCATCCCGCTTCACATGTATTTATGAAATAAGATTCTTCTAGAATATCATCTAGAACTTATCAGTTCATCATTTCCTAGGTATTTAGTTAGGGTTCACATGCTGTTAGATCAAGACACATGTCAACATCATAATGCATACTATATTTCAATCTTGCCTATATAAGGAAGGCTCTTGTACATTTGTAAATCATTCCATATAAATCTCATAATAGAGTCTCAATTTGCATGCCTAAGTTGCAACACTTTTGTGTGGATGATTTTCTTCTTGGTAAAGATCCTTTGGAGGCTACAACTTCATACGATGATTGTGCATCCATCATTTCAACATGGTATCAGAGGTTTTCCATTGAAGATTCATCTCAAGATCAAAAATTTGCGCTAGAGAGATTCATTGTAGGCTAGTTGTCTCCACTCAAGGACCAAGCTATTTTTTGGTGCAGATTAGGCTCTCTTAGACCTCACCATTGTGCTTAGAAGGCCTCAAAACCCTAGGATCAACTGCCCAATCATCAAAATCAGAGACATCAACTTGAGACCCATCATAGGTATTTTTTAGGGTTTACAAATTTGTACTATATGAATTGTACGATCTGCAAAAAAAAATCATCCCTGTCAGTTGTACTTAGTGGCAAATAAAATTAGTTGTGGGCTTATTTGAGAAATTTGGGTTATAATTCTTTATATAGTTTATGACAAATATTTGTGAGGGCACATAAAAATAGGGTTTGATATTTTCAATTTTTTGCGACATAAATATCTCCTTGGTGGTAGAAATCTCATTGTTGATGTTGTCAAGCATATTCTTGTTTTTGCAAATTATAAAAAATTTAAATCGATTTTTAAATAAATTTGAATTGCCTTTCGGAAATATTCAAAATTTTAAATTGGGTCAGTTTCTTTTACAAAAATCTATAGCAATATGCTTTATTGGCTGCATTATTTTTTTGTAGTGAGTACTCTGTTGTCGGCCACTTGGGGGGGCATCCATTCATCGGCTGCCATCACCCATATTTCCAACATCTTGTGTTCCACCGCTGACCCATTCATTGCTGGTGTCTTTAATGGCTTGTGCTTCCTCTCCACGTCGACCATTGTCGGCCTATCTACTCCTATTGATCATGCCTTCACCATTGGTTTCGATCCTATCCCTCTTTGCATGCATCGTGGTCACATACAAGATTGAGAATTTTTTCCTCCAGTGGCCTTTTTTTCCCTCACTTTAGCCCATGGTCACATCAAGGGTCCTAGGAGCAGATTTTTTTCGCCCAGGTGCTAATTTTTTGCACCCGGTTAGTTTGTCGGGCCCTAATAGGGCATAAATCTTTCAAGGGGCATATCTTTTCACCATGATCTTGAAAAGCAGCAAACTTGATACCGTTGGAAAGGTATTTCATAGAACTATCCAATGGTGCACCCTTTTTTCTAGATTTTTATTGCTAGAGAAAGATACAGTCAAATAAAGTCAAAACCATAATTTGGACTCAAAATCCAATATCTTCTAATAAATTTGTTGAAAATCAATGATTCCAACGGCATTAGGAAGGTATTACAATTCTTTTTTTATCTATCTTTTCCTTTTGTTTAGTTTCAGCTCCAGGTGCTTTGCATTGGTTTTTTTCCATTTTGAGTATTTTCATCATTACTTGGACATCCTAAAATTTGAAGAATATTTTTTTGATTTGGGAGGCATTTTTTCAATTGCACATCATATTTGGAAGTTTCTATTTGTTGTTGAAGGTCAATATCTTTGCTATATTGGATATTTATAATAGTTTGTTATGGGGTTTTCAATTCATCCTTCACTGATAATGTTGGGAAAGGGAAACTATAGACAATGGAGATATTGCATCATCAACCATCTTGAATCACTTCAATTGTTGCCACATTTGTATGGTTGAGTTCCCCCTCCTGATAATTGTATCCAAAAAATTTCTTGGGATTGTTGAAGGTATGATGTTCTAGGGGCTATTACAATGCATGTTGTTGATAATATTTTGAAAGCTATTGATCATTGTGACTATCCTCATACTCTTTGTACTAAGCTTTGGGAGCTATATGGAGATCCTGCTACTCCACCATTCCTCGATGATCATGATTCAAAATGCCATATGTCTCTTTATTCTTCAAATCAGATACCCTATGATGATGATACTATTCGGGAGTTTGATTTTTTGGAATAATTTGAATCTTTCAAAGAGGTTGACAAGGTTTCTTCAAATGCTCCTCCTTCTCCATCAGATATTATTGATATACCTTAACATTCAGTGAATCCTTGTCTAGATTCATTGATTGAGGTTTTCTTCATTTCTATTCATCAAGACACATTCAGTTTTCAATACTTGGAATCCTAGGATGGCTTTGTTTCAGGTATTGCAAACTTTGCCACTTCTACAGGTTTGGATGACACTTTAGAGGGGATATCTCTCCTCTATGCAGGTTCTACTTTAAAGAATTTTATTGAGTCTCCACATTTGTTTGTTTCAACCTTGATTGATCTTGATGAGCCTATCTTGGAGGAACTTGATTCTTCTTTAGATATTTCATATATATGAGGCTTCTTCCCTCCCACTTCATTAAAGAGTTCGAGTTTCTTCAACATCTACCATTGGATTTTCTTCTTCTTATCAGGAGACATGTGGTTTGTTGTCATTGGATACTCTTTTGGCTTCAGACTTCTCTTAGTGGTTTTGAGGAAACTTCATTATGGGGCAAAATCTAGTCTCCATATATTCCTTTAATGGAGGTATCATTGTATTGTAGTCTTTGGATCTTGTTCAACATCAGTTTCTGCATAGTCATGGTCTATCATATCCATCATTGATTGGGAATGTACCTGATTTAATTATGACATCTTCTTCTTCCTTGGACAATGAGACATATGAGAAGTTTTTAGAGACATCATTATCATTCACTTTCATCCTTTCTTCCTTAGATTCCTATCCAGAGTGGGAAGCATCCTTGCATTCCTACTTGGTTTTGTTTCTTCTGAAAGGGAGACAAGTTTTTTGTCGACATTGGATCATGTTTTGTCTTTAGGAAATTACCATTTTTTTAGGTGATCACTTATTGTGGGGGTATATATAGTCTCTCGCTTTCCCTCCTATGGGGGGATATTGATTGTAATACATCCATGTGATAGATAGTGTGCTTGGGGGGTGTCATGGAGTCCTCCATCCTTCCTCACTTTTTTGCATTTCATCTCCTTTTTGGAGAGGGTTTTTCTTCCCAATAGGCTTTCCCCTTTGCTCCATTTTTGGGAGATTAGTTGCATTCCTTTTTATTTGTAAATGGGTACCTAAAATGGTCATTTTTTCAGGACCCATCATTCCATCATTGCATTATCATTTCCTCCCTAAGTTGCACTTATGGGGGGTGTTGGTGCAATTAATATTTAATTACACTTGCATAAGTTTACTTAAGAATATTTAATTAATTCCTAGGTTGAATATTCTAGTAAATTAGTTATAATGGGGCAATCCCCCTTCACATGTATTTAGGAAATAAGATTCTTCTAGAATATCATCTAGAACTTATCTTATTAGTTCATCATTTCCTAGGTAGTTAGTTAGGGTTCACATGTTGTTATATCAAGACACATGTCAACATCATAATGCATACTATATTTCACTCTTGCATATATAAGGAAGGCTCTTGTACATTTATAAATCATTCCATATCAATTTCTCATAATATATTCTCAATTTGTATGCCTAAGTTGCAAGATGTGTGGGTGATTTTATTCTTGGTAAAGATCCTTTGGAGGTTGCAACTTCATAGGATGATCGTTCATACATAATTTCAACATATGCTACACCTTCATTTGCATAATTTTTTGATATGTTAATACATGAGAAACAAAATCTTATCTTGATGGGTCTCATCAAGACATTTAAATCTTAGGAATTGTTGGCTAGTCAAGTGAAAGAGTTAGAAAATTTTGATAAGAAATAGAAGAAGTCAAAGAATAATCCACATTCAGATCAAGAAAAGAATAAATTAACTTCCAAAGAGAATTCATCTACGGAGGAGAAGATAATATTTTTATATTGCAAGAAACTTGCACATGATGAGCATTCTTGTTATAAGAAGGACATTGATGAGTTGAAACATCTTCTCAAATAGACTCAAATTGCTTTGCCTTCTAGAATTTTTGAGTCAACTTCTTTTTCTTCAAAATAGTCTAATAAGGACAAATATCATGTTGGTTTGGATTCTACATCAAGAAATAAGGGGAAATATATTTTTCTCTTGGATCAGGGAGATGGCTTCTAGATTCAAGAGCATCTCATCATATGGCATATTCAGAGTCTATATTCTCTTATTTTCAGACTTGTGTTATGTCTCCTATTTTGATGAGAAACAAGAAATATATGAGTGTAATTGGGAAGGGATCTATTAATATTGGGGAAGAAACTTTCGATGATGTTTTGTGTGTATCTCATTTGTCAAACAATCTTCTTTCCATCTATCAAATTACACATGGTGGAGATGGGAGGACTTTGGAATTCACTCTTGATTCAATTATCATTAGAGACTTGGAGAGTAGAGAGATTATTGTTACTAGGATGATTGATCATTCATCTCAATTGTATACCTTTGGAGATTTTTCTTTTGATGATGACATTGTTCCTTCGACTGTTGATCACACTTCTAGTGTGAACCATGACTTTGATGATAGTTTTGGCTACTTGAACTTGGGAGTTCTCACATCGGATCCTATTCTTGAGCCTTGCATTTCATATCCTCCATCTACTATTGCAATTGATGATGCTTGAGTTGCTATAGATATAGCTTCTTGTGATTCAGTGCAGCGAGATCTCCATTATCTTTCAACTACATCTACTTGGGATGCTTACTTGATAGACATTAGTGGTCAAACATAGATTTTTGTGACAGCTTGCACCTCTAGGGTTTTGCACCTAAAGGGAAAGGGACAAAGATCTATAATTCATTCAAGAACCAACCCTAGAGATTCCAATGCAAGAGAGATTGAAATCTATCAAAGGGAGAGTTCTTGGGGATGAAAATGGATAGAATGGGTTCACCACCAAGTGTAAACTTGGAAAGACAAATGCAATATTATGATATGCAAACATAAACTAAATGACTTAGAAATGACCATGAAACAAAATAAAAAATTGTGAAATAGAAGGTATGCACCTAGAAATATGTTGCAGACTAGAATGAAGACTGTAAATGTTGTTGGTTCTAGAATTTTGACCCATTGAGACACTTATGTCATTCTGGGTGACTTAGTCCTAGATCTGGAAAACTACACTGAAGCTCGTTTCAGCCAAATGGGTCTCCAAATCTACAGAAAACTCCAGAAAACATGTGCAATGGGACTAATTCACCACTAATGGCAACCTAGTACACTTTGGCTTCTCTGAAAATCTGAATGTGGAAACATAAGCTCTTGGTCTGCACTTTCTATTCCTCTAGGTATCCGGATTTGAAAGTCTGATTCTCAACATTGTGACTTTTAATGGATATATCTCCCTAGCCAACAAGGAAATGTCTTCAACAAGTTTTCGACCTATTCTTCAATGATCTCCAAGCCTTCAAGGTACCTAAATCTACAAACACACAAAGAGAGAAAGATAAATTTTGAATGTTAGGGCATGGAGGTTTGCCTTGGTCAAACCCCTTTTAGGTAATTAAACCAAATGAAGAAATAAGATGAAGCATGAATATGAAATGAAGGAATTAGAAGCTTGCCATGAAGATAGATCTTGAATTTTTGTATAAATAGATGAATAATATACCCTTGAATTCTTCATGATGACTTAGAATACCAAAACCCTAGCTTGCTTGAGAAGGATGATAAATGAAGAGGGAAAATAAGAGAAGAAGAAGGTCTAAGGCCTCTAGATATTGAAAAAAATGAGAATAAAACCTTGTATTTATACACAATTGTGCCCTAATTCCCAAAGATATCTCATCACATGTCGACCTTAGGTCTTAGAGAATAAAAACCCACTAGAATTTTGAAATAATTTTCATTTTTGAGCCAAATGGGACTAAGTCGCCCCAAGTGGCAACTTGGTCCCACCAGGGAAATTTGAATGAGTTTCGGGAATTAAGATGTATTAAATGATGTTTATCAAGTTTATTCTCAAAAATACACTTAAAAAAGGCCTGCAAGTTGAAAATAGAGCTAATTAAAGCATAAGAAAGGTGTAACTATTGATGACAAGCCTAGAAAAGTGTGATAGTTTTTTACAAATCCTTACAACACTATGAAATAAGGCTTGGTAAGTGATAAAGAGAGGTTGTTTAGGTGAAATACATTAGAAAGGTCCTAGAAAAGTGTGTAAGTGTATTACAACACTTCACAACACTTTTACAAGACACCATAGAATTATTATTGATTCACAAGGGTTCAAGACCTAATGTGAATGTGTTGAAGAAATTACAACATTGAGTCTAGGAAAGACTAGGCCAAAATCCACAAGAAAAGCCCAAATGGGCATAAAAATGTCCAAGGATAATTTTTTCTACATTACAGGTGGGTTATTTTTTGAGTCTCACATTTCATATTTTAGAGACACCATTGATTTCATACATATTATCTTTGATGGAGATGATCCTTCTTTTGTTTATGTGAGGGAATACTTTGACCCTCTTTTTCATTCTCTACATGATCATTCTTTCCAGTTTGATGTGAGTGTGGATACTTTTGGACATCATTTGGAGGATGCTTCTTTGTCTTTAGAGGAGGAATATTTGTCTTTGGATTGCATTCTACATTCATCTCTACTAGATTATGGATTGACATATTCAGTTGTGTGGCCTAGAATGCTTTTTTGGAGTGTTTCACTTTTTGGAATCAACATGGGGACACTTGAGTGTAGTTCAAAGACATATCATATCATCCTTCTTCCCACAATTTCCTTTTAGGAATGGGAAGACATCTTGTATACTATCTTGTTTTTTTTGTTCCTAAGGAGAGGAATGGTGTTCAATGATATTGGATCATCTTCAACATTCAATATCAAGCTTCTACCATTGCACGAGACTCGCCATTGAGGGGGGGCTGCATGGTATATCTTCTTCTTCTCTCTTATGGGGGTCTTTTTCCTCACATGGGGTTTTGTCCTTCTCATTCATCATTGAGAGCATTTTTTTAATTTTATCTCTCTTTTGGGGAGTAGTTTTGTCCCACTAGGTTTTCTCTGTTTGTGAGAGATTGCATTTGCATATGTACATGGGTACCTAACATGGCCTAGTAGCTGGGACCCATCCTTGCATCTTTGAATAATTTTCATAATAATCTTCTCCCTAAGTTTCACTTAAGGGGGGGGGTGTTGGTATGAATAAATGTCTTGTACCTAGTTAATTCACTTACGAGGGACTTAGGGGACATATTCACATGTTAAGTTTACTTAGGTCCTAAGATTATTTCTAGAAGACTTGGTTGTCATGTCTAGATCTTATCCTTTTTAATTTTATGTCAAGTTAGTTGTCTCATGTCATAGGATTAAGACACTTAGAATTATATTGCCTAATATTATGTCTCACCTTGGCTATATAACAAAGGGTTTCTCATACATTGTATATGGGGAATTCTTGGATAATCAATTCCATTGCAATCTTGAGAATTGTATATTGATATCTTTCTACTTTTTATTTGGCCTCTAGATCTTGGCAGGCTATCTCTGTAGCCAACTCTAACAAGTGGCACATTCACAACTAGAGAAATAGATCAATAATGTAGAAGTATAGAAAAAGCTAACATTCTATATCAATTTTTTCTCCAATGGCCCAACCTCACCAAAATTTTAAAATATCAGATCATACAACTAGAGGCCCAAATAGTACAAGTTGCATCCTCATATGATCCATTAAAAGACATGGATGGAGCAATCAAAGTAAACACAAAGAACACACACTCAACTGTAGAAACTTTAGGAGCAAAGAGAGAATATGAAGATGCAAGTAAAGAAACTAAGAAAAATCATCAGCATCAAGATAGCTCACTTGTGCAGAGTGCTAGGAGAGGCAAAAAATATAGTACAACAAATTCATATTAACAAGAATCTTGTGAAGGTAGAAGCTAAACAAATAAACACACAAGGATACATAAAAGTACTCCAACAAGAAAAATAACAATGAGATATTGCACTTGTGTAGTTGAAGGTTATATACAAACATATTCTCCCAAGCAAATGAGCAACATATCTTGAGAACAAGAAATAATTTTGAAAGGGGGGATGATGTTAGCAAGGTACATGGCAGAGAGAAAAACCTACCGCAACCTACTGCATAAGACTTGTGGAACCTCAAGCTGACAAGGAAGATAGAGTAAGGGGTTCCCTATAAGGGGCATGCCTCTATAAGAGACTAAGCGCTAATATATGTATGCAATATAAACTAATATGTGTGTGTGTGTGTGTGTGTGTGTGTGTGTGTGTGTGTGTAAGTGATAAGAAAGGATTGTAGTACAAAGAAAAGACTAATACCTACTAGTGTAACTATTTCATGAATATATATAAGGAGTTATAAGGATTCAATGGATGTATGTGTTATGGATGAATGTTGTCCTTAATTAGAAATGTAGTTAGATATAGGTTCTTAACGTACTTAAGTTCTTTTCTCTCACTATATCCTCTAGGGTATAAAAAAACTACATAATGGATACTAGGGTATAGATCTCTAGACTGTAATTACTCATTTCCTCTTGCTAACAAAGATTATACTCAAGTTCAAGGTACCTCTATGATAAAAATGATTTGGTAGACTAATGAATCTATGAAACCTTAGCTCCATGGAACAACACTCAATTTTATAATGCTCTTTCTATCAATTCACTTAATATTTAGTGGTCCTATATTATGTATTGTTAAAATCATGCTCTTGTAAATACTTCTTGGGTCCATGGTTTGAGGGTTATCAAAAATATTTTTAAAACCCTCTTTGATATCTTTTATAAGGTTACTAGAAATATTTTATCCTAAAACAAAGCTAAGGGAAAAATTTATCTTTCCAATCAATATTGAGAAACTTTTGACATGATAATCAAAAATTTGTGTTTGATCTTGTAAAACTTGGTGGAAAGACTAGAAGTGGTACCTTGACACTATAATTTAGAATTATAATTATCATAAAGGTTATTATTTTAATTCTTCTCATCTACCCATGGTGCCTACTTTGAATTAAATATACCCTTTTCTAAAATGATATGACCTAAAATCTTTCCTTTAGTAACTCCAAAAATGCATTTCTTTGGGTTTAAAGAAAAACCTAATTCTTCACATATATGAAGGATTTTATGCAGATCTCATATATGATCAACTTTTTTTTTGGAAAAAAATGTGAGGTCGTCCATATAAATGGTGATGCATTTTCCTATCATTCCCTTGAAAGAAATGTACATAGCTTGTTGGAAATTTTCTCTTGCATTGATGAGGTCAAAAGATATTGTGTATGAAAATATTTACCATTTCATAGTATCATAAAAGTATGTGTGATTATAAAAGTATCATAAATATTCAACTATTCATAGCTCCAAGAAATTACCTCTCTATAATATTTCAGGGATTTTACAATCCCATTCCTCTCTTCAAGGGTGCAGAATTTACCAATGAACCCTTTCCTTTTTTCTTATTCATTTCCTAGATTATCAGGGTCACATTTTTCTCCTCAATTTGGTGTGATATTCATCCTGCTAAAAAATTCTCTAATGAAACCATCCCTTAAGGAATGGTATTAGTCTTTAGATTAATGATACTTTCATCAGTTACCTCAAAGGTGTCTCTTTCACATTTATCAATAATTTGGGAAATAAAGGTTCCAATACTAGTAATAAATTCAAGGCTATGTTGATAATAATTAAATACCTAAAAATTTGTGATTTTATCTAAGATTGCTAGAGATGAGACAAATTCTACAAAGAATCCCTTTAACCTAGAACCAGTCATCAATCGCAAAGAGCTAATTCAAATAGTGAGAGTCTACAATGTGTTTTTCTTCTAAGAATCAAATGGATGTTAAAATCAATAAAGTATCTATTATGTCCCACACTCAATTTTTGTATACTTATAACCTCTTATCATCGTAGGAGTACTAAATTCTAATTTTCATTATTATCAACTAGGAGTACTAGAAATATTCTTATGAAGGCTTCATATTTAGCCATGTTGTCGGTACAAATAAATTGCAATATATACACTCTAAAATAATTTTTTCCTTAGGGATTAATTAATTCAACTTGGCACCACACCCTTGTTCACACTTGGAGTCGTCAAATCTTAATTTCCACATCATTTTGTTTTTAAAAGTATTAAAACTCGAGCCTTCTTTTGGAGCAAGGATATCCTACGTATCAAGTACACATGGATTACTTCTTGTAATTTTTTAGAACTTGTAATTTATCTCTTCCTTAGGGAATCTTGCATGGGATGCTCTCTTATAGGAATATCAAATTTCTCTACCTTATAAATTGTCTTGTTGGAAGCTAAATTTTAACCTTTTTTTACGTCATGCTCTATCTGCATTCCTTGTACTCTCATGGTTGGGTTTATTTCTTTTGAAGCTAGTTCTAACTCTATTTTTCACATATCTCCATTTTTATTTTCAAGAAAATTCTCACGAATAATATTATCTTTAGAGGTAAAGTCTTTGACCCATAGCTTTTCTTCTCCTTATTTTGACTCCATCAACTTGATCCTAGTCATAACATCTTGGTAAGCTGGACAAGAGAACTTAAAATGGTCTTTTTTATGTATCCAACACCACCCACAAAGTAGGAGGATCAAGGAACATGAATGTTATCCTCGATTAGACATATTAGTGTATATTTTTCCTAAAATCTCTTTAAATTTGTATCTATAGGTTCAACTTCTTGTTGTCCTAATATAGTAATATCTTATTTTGCATATCCTTTAGTGAAAAAGGAAGCTACCATGACATTGTTTATTTTGTATACTCCCAAATCCATTTCCATGAAAGATACTTCATTTGGGGTATTTTTTTTGTTATGATGTGCTCTAAATTTGGTTCTACATATATCTCAATTTGATTGTTTAGACCCATCCATGGTAACTATAATTGTGTGAAATTTGTAGAGAACATCCCCCTCAAATATTTAGTCCATTATTTGCTCAACCACATGCCATACATTTCTAGGATATCTACAACATAAATATTCTTATATACTTGGACACGATGGCTTGTTTCTAACTATATGTGTACATCCTTCATCTCGTTGATGACCTTAATTCGACCTTATCAAGATACATCACCACTTTATTAGTTGTCTTGGTGGTCATCCCTAATTTTTGAAAAATTAAATAGGGAATAGCATTACAAGAGGTGCCTAAATCCATTAAATAATTATATAATTTCTTATCAAACATCCTAACACTCAATAAGAATGGTGAAACTCTAGTCTTTCCTTTAAATATGGTTGTCATGGCACCAAAATAATTTAAAACATGACTCTTATCCTTCTGCATAATAATTATGTGTCCACTTTTTGGATTCTTAAGAGATTTAAATAATTCATCCTTTGATTAGGATAAATTTGCAACATGCCATACAAATAAATTTTATCTTTGGTATTCTTTAGATCATCTACAACACTATATCTATCTTCATGTCTAGGATTTGTCTTGTTGAATCGATGATCTATCAAAAAGGAATTCTATTAGGAAATTTAGATGTTATGTGATTATTTTCATGTGGGTTGGGAAGACTAGGACAAGACCTTAGGGGAATTCCATCAGTAAGTGATTCTTTTTTGTACCTCCAATTGTAGTCACTTTTACCTTGTTGGAAAGTGTGTATGTTTTCATATTCAGGTCCATTCTCCTTTTTGAAGGGGAAGGTAAATTTATCTTCTTTTGTATGTTGACTTGAACTTCCCTTGGCAACCAAATCATATGAATCTACCATCATGACATTCATTTTATCTGGGACAAACAATATATTTTCTTGCAAAAACCTAGACATTTGTTGTATTTTTGGGAATTGAGTCTCAAGATGGTATAAGGTTTCATGAAATCTAAATCCATTCATCATAAGTTTTATATCCAAACAAATAACCATGTTGGTATTATGTAGAGGGTTAGGAGCTCTATTGTTAGGTCTAGTATTCCATGGATGAATGACCTCTATTGATTAAATTTTCTCCCTTGAAAACCTTGATTATTTTAACCATTATTTTTAGAATTATAATTATGGCTATGACTTTGATTAACACCCTATGAGGGGTTATTTATAAATGTGTAATTTTATTAGTAATTGTGATAATATCTTCTTTAAAGCCTCTAATTTAGATGTCAACTATGTTTTCTATTTGGGATTTGAAGAAGACATTTAGTTTTGTTGTTAAAAAAATGCATTTCTAGTTTGACTTGACCCATTTAGTTAAAGAATACTTATCCATGATGTAGTCCAATTTGGAAACATATGACTTGGCAAAGGGCTTTCCACATTGGCTCTCATGTTTCCTTTCATGTTAGCATTTATCATTGGCTACTTTAAAGAAATTTCTCACAATAATTGGGTAGCAACCACTTTAAAGTGGGGGCATACATCGATGACATCCTTTGGAAGAATTTCATAGTGTGATTTTCCTTTTTTCTTGTGATGTGTCCTCTGGTTGGTGGTGTCATTGGGTTTGATGTCATCCAAGAGTGTACGATCTACTGACATGGCATGATGCGAACAAGGCATCCCAGGGGCGATGATCTAACACTTTTTACTTGTCCTCTCTTAGAGACATTGGGCACAATGCTCCCTAAGAGGAAGGCCATTACATAAACAAAGAAAAACCCCCCTTAAACAAATTTTTTACATGACATTCAAAAGAATTTTTGTGGTGCCTTATTAAAGTTATCAAGAGGATAACTTTGGTATGGTTAGTATGATGGGAAGTTGATACACTGGCATGACTTTCTCATTATACGGTGGGAATCTGACACACTAGCATGACTTTCTCACTAAACCACTTCTTTGGGATAACTCACGCCACACACGACTTGATGTTCCCTAGCACTAGAGTGAGTGCATCTTTGTCGAAGCTTGATCCACCTCATCTTTATTTCTACTCATTTTTCTTTCTTTTAGTTATTGACATTGCATGTTTGTGTATCTTGATGCTACATATCATACACCTTGTGTGTGTATTTTTGTGCTTATGTTTGTTTAATAAAGGATCTCATATTATAGGGGCTTGGCCACCTCCTTTAATATTTTTCATCCTTTGTCATCTACATTGGTACACTTGAACCCCTCTTGAATGTCTACTTTAGTGTGAGTTTGAAGCAAGTTCATCCTCTCACTAAAGTGGGGGCTAAATGTAGTGTCAAAAAATGTCGTCATGTACATTTTCACACTTGATTTGGAAATAATTAATGATAAATTGGACTTAATGTCACCTTGATCTAGTGTTATGAGGTTTTTTACACATCCACATTAGGTCTTGGGCCTTTTTAAGCTAAATCAACTTAACTCTGCCCTACTTTAATGTTGTAAAGTGTATTTATTTACACCTTGACATTAAATTTAGGAGGCTTGTAAAGAAAGTGGACCTAATCTAGTGTTGTAATGTGTTTTAAAAATTCACATGGGATTTAGGGCCCTTCTAAGCTAAATAGACCCAATTTTACCTTAATTTAGTGTTGTAAAGTGTATTTATTTATACTTTCACATTAGATTTTGGGCCCTATTGCATTTATGACCTTTTAATAGGCCCCTATGACCCTATATTTTGCATCCCAAGGCATATTTTAATCAAAAACTCAACAAGATCAACAAATAAGCTTAACTTACACACTCCCCAACATTGTAGTAGTCAAAATAGGCCATGTGGGACCCATTTGCCACTTTGGGTGAATGAGTCCCATCCAGGTGGGACCCATTCGCCACAGATGGTGAATGAGTCTCATTTGGCCTATTTTGGTTTTAAGTTCAAATTTCTTCTATGTCGACCTTTGGGATCAAACAAATGGTCATTTGAGTGCATTTCCTATATAAATAAGCTTTCAAAACACTATTTCACATAGGCCTACATGATACCAATTCAAGAAAGCAAGAGTTAAGCATTCCAAGACTTTACAACATCATTAAGAGAGTATTCAAGATCATTTCTAAGGCATTCAAGGGAAGAATTCTTCATCAATTGTTGTAGAAATTCAAGATCTATCATCATGTCAAAGTTTATCAAGCATCAAACATATTATTGAGCTATTTTTGTGATGTAGCATTGAAGATCCAAGATCAAGCATTATTCTACACTTATCTCAAGATCAAGATCTACATCCTTCATGGCCATTTCATGTTGAGTTGAAAATTTACAAGACATCATTCATGGTGTCATTATTCATGTTTCATATCCTATATTTCATGTTTCATGTCCTTGTTTCATTGTTTCATCATTTGGTTTAATTACCTAAAAGGGATTCACTAACAATCAACAAGTTTTTGTCCTCTTTACATGTGTGATTGTAGATCTAGGTGTCTTGCAGCTTGATGGATCACTGAAGATTGGGTTACAAGCTTGGAGAAAGTTGTTGGAGTTGTCTCCCCATTTGCAAGGTTATAATCGTCACCAAAAAATCACCTACAGGCCCAAAATTGACAGTTTCATATTTGGAAACCAAGAGGAACAAAATGAGCAGACATTGAAGACTAGATTCAGACTTTGAAATTCCAGAAAACCCTAATTGGACTCATTTGCCTAGATTGGCGAATGAGACCCATTTTAGGACAATTTCGAGATTTTTATAGTTTTGAATACCTTTTTTCTAGAAACCTATTCCTGTACAAAAACCCAAATCTATGACTAATTCACCCTGATTGGCGAATGAGTCCCACTTAGCATTAATGATAGAATTTATAGCATTTCAAAGCTCCATTCAGCCATCTCCAGATTTCCAAGTGCATACATTTCATTATGTAGCTTTATGTTTTGTTTCATTTGCATTTCTAGGTCATTTAGTGAAAGTTTGCATCATATTAGGGTTTTACATTTCATTGTCTTTTCCAATTCTAAACTTTGTGGTGAACCCCTTGTTAATTCATATTCATCCCCTAGAACAACCCTCTTGCAATATCTCTCTCTTAAATTGCATTGAGATCTCAAGGGTTTGTTCTTGAGTGAAATTTAGTGAGGATTGTCATTCTAGGTCCTAAACCCTAGAAAAGCAAACAATTTTCCACCTTTCACCTAGAAAACATGGTCTTGAGATAGAACATTGAAATCCTGACTTGTGGTACATCTTAACACCTGAGACTTCAAATGAGAGAACATATAGGAAATTCAAACGCATCCTCCAACCCGCAAGACCACAACATCAACTACAAAGAAATACATTATACTTCTTTAAACCTTCCTAACTGCAACAACATGGTCTTCATATTGCTAGCCCTGAAAATTCTATGGTAACTTTTATGTTTTGAAAATAGCAACATGCATACTTCACACTTGTATTTGACTAAATTCGAACCACAAGACCACATCTTCAAATGTGGAGGAATGTGGAGCATTTTTTAAAGCATCAAATCAGTAAAACTTCCTAACCCACTGACTGGAAGAAAATATTTTATACATTTTACATCAATAGATAGCGAATACAACATTCATAGCATCATTCACCTATTCATGAGAAATAAGAGATATTAAAAAATTGTGTATAGAAATCTCATGACATCCATCATCATACACAATACTTCTAATCAACATACCAATTGCAACATATGTAACCATCGACATACCACCACACTACTAACAACACCTACAACAAGTTACTCATTTTAGTGAGTCTTAAAATTTTATAGAGGAGAATTGTAATGCTTTGTCTATAATAATAGCATATAGTCAAATGGAGGAATATATGAACACCATGCTTCAATGCTCTTGTCTCCTTTATTGTATACAATATTTTTCTGAATCAATATAATCAAAGGTTATGAGATTCTCCATTACACATTTGATGTGATGAATATTTTTTTGATTTCTTTCAACTAGATGTCGAAGATATTGTGATGCATTAAAGATTTGTAAGTAGAATTGCATTGTTGAGCATTAGTGGGTTACATTGTTATAAAATGATAGTGTCTAGTAAACCCTTAGATTTGTATTTAGGTTGTTACTAAGAGAATATTGCATAATTTTACTCTATAATGGATTAGACATTGGTCAAACAAAATATTTTTTCCAAGGCCTAGGAAAATATTAAATCATAAAATCTTAAGCTTCTTTTATTATTTGTTGATCTACTTTCTTACACCAAGTATCAATTAAGTTGTGGAAATTTTGGAGTATTTAAAGTAAGTATAAATGTGTTGAATCCCCTCTCTTTTGTGTAATAATTTTATAGACTTAGACACCATTTATTTATAATATATATCTCAAATTTGTGGTGTGTGAAGGTGAACCCACCTTGGTTTTGTAGAGCATAAAGTGTAGAGAGCATTTATTTTTAAAAATTAATCTCATCTTAGAAATGAACAATGAATTCTCTGTTAGTTGGTCACTAACCTAATTTTCTTGATTATAAGAAGTAGCTAACCTTTAGAGAAGATTAGATAATCAATTTGAAGAACTAACATATTGATGATTCTACTAGGGAGAAATTTATTTTAATTTTCATATCTTGAGCATTCTTTAATGTCTAGTAGTTAATTTTGGGTATATTACAGTAACTTGTTGATTTCAATATCGCCTATTGTTCAAATTCTTGAAAGGGTTTAAGTTCTTGTCAAAATTCCAAGACAATTTGGTTAACCTTTTGTGTAAATGTTGTTCACATTCTTGGGTGGCGACTCTAGAATCTTAGAGCCAATGAATTAAAGTTAAATATATTTACAAAAATGGAAGGATGAAGGTCATCATTCCAGAGTGACCCTGGAAAAAATTGGCAAGAGAACTCCCAACCTAGAGACAAACATAGAAAGCTAAATTATAGGTATTACAAAGATTATTACTAATGTATATAAGTGGGATAATAGTTGATGATAGAGGATGAGATTCAAGAAGTACATAATGGTACTCTTTTGACCATTGAATTTTTCCTAGACTTGATGGTATAATTTTTTCTACATGTCTAACTTTTAATTGTATGCATTTCATTTTTTTTGAGTAATTATACATTAATTTATATCCTGATATTTTTGTTTTGTACTCTATTCCAAATGTGAATGAGGCGGAACCTTTTCCAGTTTGTTATAGTAGAACACCTAATTGTCCTAAAGAACCGCCAGTAAGTGAATGACTTAGAGAAACCACATAGAGTCGAGGTAATTAAACTAAATTTTAATTGAATTGATAGTTTAGAGAAATTATAGTTTATTGTAGTGATTTAGATTTTAATTTTAAATTTATTAATTGATTATATGTATACAAATAGTGTATATGAATAGTCTTACATTCTTGTCAAATTTTATATAGGAAATTGTAGTTGGTCCAACCATGATGAGTCCTCAAACAATGGTAGAAGCCTCATCAGTGGTATATATACCCATTTAGAAATTTGGAATGAATATTTATGTCCTTCTTAGAAATATATATCCATTTGGTAAAGCATATATACTTTACAAAATAGATATTTATTTTGTACAAAATTGTGACTTACAAAATGGATATCTATTTTTAAGAAATGAAAATATTTTATTTCTCTAATTTTTACCAAAGGAAAGCTCACTTTTCACTCAACCTAGAAACAAAAATTCAATAATTCATTTTTCGATTTTAGTTAAGTAAAAACACATTTTTTACTTCTATTACTACTATTTCTCCCATCATGATCCTACACTCACAGGGAGGTGTATTACCTATTATGGACCCCTAGAATAAAACTAATACTATCTACTAGATGAGGGATAACTAAGGAGTGTCACATTGAATGAGATCCCTTACCAAGGATGGCCAAAGTATTCACCCAATTTTATCTCTATCTCAACAACTAGAGGTACTCATGAGTAACTTTAGGGGCAATCCACTTCCCTTACACCACAATAAATGATGGTTGAAAGGTCCTATCTATATTTTATTGGTTCTCTAGGGGTATCCTCAAAATACCACAAGGGTATATGAGGCATAATCCATAAAATCTAGTCCACCAATAAGAATGGGATCTTTGCAAGAAAAAAATCCTTCACCTTGGGTTTCCCCAAAGCTATGCCAAGCATAGTGTATAGCTAGATTGGGAAATAATTTTTTTTCTCCCCAATTTATAATACTTCATTGGAACACATGGTTGAGGTCATCCCTTGAGGTGATGAAATCTCCAAGAAATCCTCCTAAAGAGAAAGATATTCTAGGTCATCTTAATCTCCATGATTTCATGAAGCATGAGGAGAGAGTATACATAACTCTAGATCTCTAAGGATTTAATCTAAATAGAAAGAAGAATATAAAAATTTTGATCCCCAAGGTCACTCAAAGTTGTAAGGGGAGATCATATGTTTTATAAGCTCCAAAGGTAGAGAACACGACTATTTTACAACTACTTTAATTAATGTGCAACTAAGTCTGGTGGAAAACAAGTCTTTGACAAGTGGTGTTGTAAGAAAAAAACATTAGTAGTCTTATTTTTTATGGTCTTACACTTATAGTAAAATCTACAAAATATATGTTAAGAATAGCTACAACATCCCAAAAAAAAAAGTTTTTCAATTAGACCAATATTGATAAAAACATTCAAAAAATGCAATCATTAAAAGTGATACAAGAACATCAAGGGTGTAAGAGAAATCTCGCATCACCCAAAAAAATTGTTTAGTTTTATTTATGTTAGGTTTAGTGAATAATTTTCAATAAGGGCTAAAAATGGTAGGGTTGCTATTTTTATTAAGTTGGCATTTATGCACATATGGACATGAAATCTTACATAGAGCTCCAAAATGGTGAAATGAATCCAATGGTGAGTAAATCACTTCAATACCATTTTTCATTTGTGAGATATTAATGTTTTCATTTTCAAAATCCCTTAAAAAATCTTCAAAGTCAAATTTGAGGCACTTATAGGTTCTAGATGGGCCCAAAAATAGGCCAAAATTTCAAATTCCCTTAAAGGGACCTTTTGTGGATGTTCAATATTTTGATATTTTCCTAATGGTGTAAATAGTTTTTCAATCTGATACCCATGTGAAAAGTTATGGCTCCTAAAAGTTGTAATAGAATTTGGAAATTTCCTTGGGCTAAGAAAAGGGACAATTGAATGTGTTTGAAACCAAAATGGAAGTCATAGTTCATTGGAAAGTGGAAAAATCATATAAATTTGTCACGAATGGAAAGAGGCTCATTCTGGATGAGAAGGTAGATGAATTTCATACCTCTTCAGCATAGAGTAGAGGTTGTGGTTTTAGTGTCCATTATTTTCATTCACATACTTACATGTATTTGTAACCCATATTTATGTAATAGCGGTCTTGTGACCCAGATAATCACATTGCATTCAATTGCATGTTTGTAGATGATCTCATGAAACTATAATAAAATTTATAGGTTTGTTGTTCCTAAATTTTGTTGATTGTGAAAGGTTGTGTTTGAGGGAGAGACTCCCTTCATAAGAAAGATAGTATAGAACCACCAATTTATAGATGGAACCGTTGAAGCCCCAAATGCAAAAAATTATATCTAAAATATAGAACCACTAGGCAAGTGCATACAATCATTGAAATGTGAAAAAAAATGCTAATTCAAGTTCCTATATAGAAAGTAACTTTTTATCAGTTACAAAAAGAGATTAGCGTAATTTGTTTGTGTTGATTGGTGGTTTGGATAGCATGAAACCCTACAAAATGAGTTTCTATCAAAAATTAAATGGCAAATGTTAGTGAAATTTTGAAAATATACTTTAAACACACAAGCTAATATATATGCTACATATAAAATACACAATCATTGAAATATAGTA
Source organism: Sequoiadendron giganteum (assembly GCA_007115665.2). NCBI lineage: Eukaryota > Viridiplantae > Streptophyta > Pinopsida > Cupressales > Cupressaceae > Sequoiadendron > Sequoiadendron giganteum. The sequence continues at coordinate 402,661,902 of CM021110.1, read as the reverse complement.
TAGAATCACTGATTCAAGACAAAACTACTAAAATATAATAGAAAGATTAAGGAATTCAAATCTTGCAAACACAAGAGATTAAATCCATAAAAAGAGAGATTATGAGAAAAATTTAGCAAAATAACAACATATGAAATCATTTTTTTGTCAAAAATGGAATGTTAATTAACCCAAAACACTAAATAACATATTAGTGATAGAAAAATGTAACCATTAAAACTTGGTATGCTACTATCAGACCTAAAATAAAATCATCAGATTGTGACCTACACATAAAAAATACTTGAACCATACAAGTTTGATTAGTAGAGAAGGATGTGGGTCCCACTAGGCATCCCAAAAAATATGTCAATTGAAAGTGACGGAAATGAAAAACTTAAAGAAAGCTAAATTGATCAATGACTAGAAAATAAAAACACTCACAATAAGGCTATTAGAAGATTCAAACAACATAAATTACCAAATAATAGTCCATGCCAATATCCTATTTGCACTATGAAAGTAGTTTTGCCCTATTGACTAAATGTGTAAGTGACCAATTTTACAACATAACATTACATTCAATATGGCATATTAAAAAATGGCTTGGGTGTGTTGCATTTTATAGATTTTTGAGGATTTGGATAGAGGCCAAGTGGTAAGAGGGTGGTAATTTGGCTATGCCTTTGAATAACACTTGTCATGCTCATGCAAGTGCCTCATATGACAAGTGACATCCCCATGTGCATATGATTAAGGATCATTTAAATGGCAATGAAGATTTATGAAGGGATTATGGATGTGGGAATTAATGGGATTAATGAGGAATATTAATCTTGAATAATTAAAATATTATTTAATTAATATAGGAGTTGGAAATGAGGGTAATTGATCAAATGTAAATGATTAATTTTAAAATAAATAATGAGGATTGGCAAGGTGTTAATTGGAGGTGTCTATGTAAGTTTTTCCCATGTAAACCACTTTGTTATGGTATATTGTAATTGCATAACCAATTTAGTTTTTTGCACATACCTACTCTCATAAATTATTGTAGGAGAATGTCATTATCTGCACCTCTCTTTTTTATTAAGATATAAGCTCTAGACACATAATTTGAAATAAAAAATTAATTGGAATAATTTGAAGCTATTATATTCTACAAGAATTGGAATAAAAAATGGTAAATTTTAATTTTAAAAACAAAGAGATAAGGTTACAATCACAATTAAATCCAACAAACAAAATAAATTACATGATTTTATTTGACCTGGCAATAGTCCACGACAAAATGAAGAGATGAGGCTACAATCGCAATTAAATTCAACAAACAAAACTACATGATTTTCAATACTTTGAAATGTAGGTAGAAATGTATTGAACTAAGTTATATGACATAAAAGAATATTGCTTTTAAATATAATTTTCGTAAATATGCAAAAAAAACCAATTAAATTCTAATGATATACATTTTTCTCTTGTACAATAATACTATTATTATTAAATTTTAAATTATATAAATAGAAAGAAAGACCATAAACTAACTAACTATATATATATATATATATAATATCAATTTTTAAATATCCTTAAATTCTTTTTTAATAAACTTCCTGCACCACGCCTTACCATAAAATTATGTGAAAAAAATTTGTCCCATCATTTAAATTTATGTGATTAAATTAAATACTATATAATAAAATATACATAAAAAATATTTGTTTAAACATTTAATATGACGCTTTGGTTTTGATTATGACATCTACTGAAACAGTTAAACTCCATTGAAAGTAATAAAACAGATGCGGATATTTCTTCTCCAACACATTGTACGGGACGGACCACGGTATCCAATATTACAGGTCTGGAATTTTCATGCCGAAAGTAATGGAGTTGTACATCATCTGGTACGTCAATGGATAGAATAATGCCAAATGTCGGCTAGCCACTTTCCTAATAATATTGGATCCTAAAACACAGTCACATACGCTGGATATATATTTAAGCTGATATTAGAATAAATAATTGCCTAAAGTTTGGTATCCATTTCAGTAAGTAATATTTAATACCCTTATCCTGAAAAGCTATCAAATCTTTTGGATATTCTCCTTTACAGAGATCTTATAATTGTTCCTCAGTTTCTGGTGTGAGAAACCAGTTTGTTTCATGTGTTCTCAAACTTTATTGCAGTTTTGCATTGTCTTGCAGAGATTTTCTGCATATTTTCAAAAGTTGATATGTTAAAGAGGCTTCAGCCAATTGTGGAAGAAAGCAATGAAACATCACATTGTTGTAAAAAAAGTGGATTTCAGTTTTTGTGGGGCTATTTTGGATGTTTTAAGAAGAAAAAAAGTGTTGGTGGAAGAAGAAATTGGTGTGCAAGAGGTGGATGGAAGAATGTGACTGTGAGATTGAAGAGTAACTTCAGAAAGTTGAAAAGTAACTCTAAATCTAAAGCTTTACAGTACGATCCTCTCAGTTACTCTCTCAATTTTGATGAAAGCTGTACAAATTATGACAACTGTCTTCCTCATCAGCACACTGGCAATAACTCTAAGGCAATGTAATAGAAGCAAACTTGATGTTGCAATAAGCATGGCATGGAGCTGTATATATATGTATGTTTTTAGTGAAGATGATGACTGTAGAGGAGAGTGATCTCCTTTGTTAGGAAGAAGAGAGTAAAACATAGTTTTAGTGTTGTTCCAAATGGGTGCCATGAATGTTAGTCATCCCCAACTGTTCCTCTAGTTTTATAGAGTTCTGATCCTTGTTTTATTTTAATTGTAGCAATTCAGAAGGTTAATACTACTTTATAGTTGTTTCAAATATGGTGATTCTCCTCTAGTTGGGCATGTTAATGGATTTGATAAGAGAATGTTGTATTTTGAAGAGTTTCTCTTGTTAATTGGGACAAAACTCTTGGATAAAATGATTTAAAATGTGAGAATGATAATTTGTCATTGTATCTTATTTTGTAATAGTTTTTTTTGTTGATATTTATATATTGACAGATGGTGATCTATGCGTTTGGTTTAAATAGCATATTGTAAGTTTTGATTTGTTTAGATAGTTCATTTGAAATCACACTACTAGATGGATCTTATTAAAAAGATTAGTATAATTTCAGATGAGCCACTTAAACAATTCAAAACTTGAATGTAATGTTTAATCCTTCTGTTCAGTAAGAATAATTGTGAAATGACAACCATATCCCAAATTATAATAAGAAATCTTCTTTGAGGAAGTTTATTAACTTCTTTAAAGTATGTTTTAGAGAAGTGTTTCTGAATTGCACCTTTTTTTAAGTGGTAAACTTGTTTTTGTTTTACTGAATAAATTTGGAAGCTGAGCAAGTTAACATTATTGAAACTGCTGAGCTTAATCTGAAGAAAAAGAGAAGCAAAATTAATAAAGATAACTATGATTGTTAGTCCATATTTTCAGTTTAACCCAACTCCATTTTTAGCTGCCTCCATGATCACTAAGAATAATAACTGTTTTGAGATTATCTTTGCCATGTACAACATATACAAGAACTCAGTATCTAACTAATTCCACAGTCTTTGTGAGGGAAGATAAAGTATTTTATTTTATTTTATCTTAGATACCAATCTTCCTAAGTGGCAAATAATGGTGTGGACTGAAAAAAAAATAAAGGTGAAAAACCATAAAACTGTGAGTGTTGTGAATATTCAAAAATAAAGTAGGAAGAGATTAAAATAAGAAAAACAGAAGTGATAGAAAGACAAGACTAAGGTAGATGAGGTTACAGCAAGGTCCCATGCTGAGGCATGTTAAATATTATATGTATCAGCTGCTTACAAAGTGTAAAGTGGCTTGTTTTTCTGGCTTACAATGTTTCTAGATGTTGAAAATCTTGAAACAATTAAATTTAGAAATACTGTAAGCTGTATTGTCGACTGTGGAAATATATGACTGTTAATGTAAATATTTTTTATTTAATTTATTTTTATTTGTTAAATTAAATTTTGAATAAAATTGGGAGACCACATAAAATATAGATAGAAAAATTAGAGAATTGTTTGGAAGGACGATTAAAAAGCTCGTTTTGAAAAATTTGCGGGGAAAATGTAATATTCAGTTACCTGACAAAAACAAATTAAAGTGATGACCGTATACATTCAACCCTTTTTGTCCATAGTCAACACTGTCAATTTTAAACGCCATCAAGCTCTGAAATCTGAAGTGAAGCTTTTAAAAGTTCTTATAAGCTATTAATAAAATTGTTGAATGTCGATTGAAATGATCTAGTTATATTTTATTCAAAAATTTGTTGAATTGTGATCAAAACAATTTGGTTTTTTTTAAGTCTTCAAATTGTATATATATTTTTAATATACTATTGGTCTCTTTTTGAAAATAATAATTAGTTTACAAGTGATATTCTTGCATGAAGTTAATTCATGATTTCACATATTCTTATTATAATTATCATTAATCATTAAATTTTCACTCATTATCCCTAAATATGTTGTTCCTCACCCTCGATCAAATTCATGGGTATGAACTTGGCATAGGTCACTTTTCCAATTGCATACCTAAACCCTAAGCTTCTAAAAATTGAAATTGAAATTCATTCCTTGTTCACTATTTTATTAGACATTATGAGGTAACCTATAGCATGTTTTCTTGAGTTTAAGTCCCGGTCTTGGCGAGCTCCGTTTTCTTTTTGTTGCAAAAGAATTTAGCTTTCATTTGAATTTTCTAGTTCATTGCTTGTCACTCTACTCCTTTGTTTTATGGCCACAAGTATTTTGATCTCAAGGAAGTTTTGTGTTGTTAGGTTTTCCAAGTCTAATATTTTATGAATTCATGAGAAGTAGCTTAATTATATTTTTAGCACAAAGGAGTAGTAACCATTGATCAAATTTGGACTAATAGAATAGACATTACAAAATCATTATTAGTCTAACACTTTATTTATGTTGCATCATTGAGTACTAGTTCTATATCAACACATCATGGACCCACTCCTCTTTGTGTTCATGTTATATTGACCTCGATAACTATGATGTCGATATCAATACTTAGCAAGATTTTGTAATCTTTAGAAACTATCAAAGAATTTTTTCTATGATGTACCTATAGAAACCTGCAAATCACAGAGATAAAATAACAAGAACAAATGAACAACACAAAGTATGCATAGAGTCAACTAGATGTATTAGGAAACAAGGCATACATAAATAGGCAGGAGAAAGGCACTTGATCCCCATGAAATGGGGACAAGACTCCTCACTCATGGAGTGGTCGTGAGTTACCTACCAAAAAAGTAGCATGAGGTGTCGAAAGTGAGTCGACCCCTCTAGAACTCCTTACTAATCTTGACACCTCCCCTTAAGTGATACTTGGGGAGATCATAAAAGTGCAATAGATACAAAGAAATGGGTCCTAACTACGAGGCCTGGTGAGGTACCCATGTACAATGCAATTTATCATAAATGGAGAAAGATAGAAAACCTAGTGGGAAAAACCTATTCCTTTCAAGCAACTCACAATCATTTATTGTGATAACCAAAGCACCATTCAAATATACAAGAATATGATTCAACATCAATGAACCAAACACATAAAGATTCATATGCATTATATTCGAGAGCTTAGTCATGGATAGGTCATCAACTTAGTCTTTTGTCAATCTTCAAAGCAGGTTGTTGATATTTTCACCAAACCCTTTACTGAAAGAAATTTCATTCATCTATGAGATCTTCTTGGCATGTGATCTACATCAACATCAACATCATCTTTGAAGGGGGATTTCTATTCTTCTTCTCATCTTATCTCTCTTTTGTGTTAGGATTTAGGTGTCATCAACCTTGTAAATCCTTTAATTAATTATTCTCCTAAAGTGATTTGTACATTTACCCATAAGAGGTGAAACTGTTCGACCAACAGTGGTGAAAGAGACAATGTAAATACAGTGTTATCGTTATCTTTTGTCCTTTTGGAAAAGGACAAAATAGATAGGTGTCCCACCTTGGAATCTTCTAGAATGAGGTTGTTGGGTCAAAATAGGGTGTTGTAAGAGCATCTATGACATATATGACAGTTGTCATAAGATGTTATAACAGTATCATAGATTCCCTATGACATAATATGCTATTTTTGGACCCCAGGCACCCATGCTTGAGAGATGCCTTATGACAACTATAAGAGCATTTGTAAGAGGATATTTTTGGTGTTTCTGACCATTTCAAGGAGGGAGGCGTGGGTTTTTCTAGGTGGTATTGTTGCCTATTGTTTGGTGAAACCATGGTGGTTTTCATCCTCACAAATATCTTTAAATTGGGGCCTTGAGCTAGAGTTATTCAATTCATTTTTGTAGCTTTGCAGGGTAATAGGGTGTCACCGGATTTTACAACTCATTGATAAGAGAAGTCTATTGCTATAGGTAATATTTCAGATTATTAGTAATATACTTGCCTCTATTTCGGTGGTGGAGTTTTTTTCCTTCGGGGTTTCTCCATGTAAATATATTGTTGCATGTGTTATGATTATTCTATCTCTCTCTCTCTCTCTCTCATTATTTCTTCACACTAAGGCTAAAGGTTAATCTACATATTTCAGATTTGCATTCACTTATTTAAGTTCATATTGCAAGATTTTTTTAACTTGATAATCAACATTTAGTATCAAAGCTAACAATTCTGTTAAGGAAGGGACGCTTTCCTTTTAAAGTGTTGAAGGGTTTTTTGTTGTAGTGGGAGCTTTTGTGTTGTGGGTTTTGCATATTAGTGAAAGATTTCATAACATGGCCTCCACCTCTCGTCAAGATATTGAGAAGTTCAATGGCACTGGTTACGAGATATGGAAATTGAAAGTGGAGGATCTCCTTGAGGAGAGAGATCAGTGGTTACTAGTTTCAGTTGATAAGAGGTCCTCTACTTCTTCCATGTCGGATGAAGATTGGAAGAAGTTAGACAAGAAGGCTCGAGGGACCATTCGGTTGTTTCTCACTGACTTTGTTCTCCTGAATGTCTCTTTAAAAGACACAGCTTACAAGCTTTGGAGGAAGATAGGTGAAATCTACCAAACTAAGAGTTTGTCTAACAAGTTGTATCTCAAAAGATGTTTATAATCATTAAAGATTAAGGATGGTGATTCTATTGTTGAACATTTCAATGCTTTTAATTTGATTATAATTCAACTTGCATCTATTGATGTTAAAATAGAAGATGAGGATGAATGCATTTTATTGATTTTCTCTTTGGCGGAATCTTGGGAAAATTTAATTGTTGTTATAACTAGTGGTAGTGTAGAACCTAAGATGGATAATATTATTCCCATACTTATTTCAAAGGAGATGAGGAGAAATACCATGCATAGTGGCTCCCAAGATGCCTTTCATGTGCAAGAAAGGTCCAAGGAGAAAGGGCCTAAAGGGGATAAGAAGAAGGATAAGTCCAAAGAACGATCTAAGACCCCCAGAAAGAGTAGAGTGAAGTGTTGGAACTGTGGTAAACGGGGACATGAAGAAGGAATGTAGAAACAAGAAAAAGAATGTTGATTCCTCCATGAAAAAGTCCTCTAATAACAGGGATTTTGATGCTTTGATTATTTCAGCTAACACAGTTTGTTATGATGCTTGGCTTATTGATTTAGGTGCTTCCTTCCATATGACTCCTCATAAGGAGTGGTTTTCTACATACAAAGAATATGATGGAGGAGAGGTCTTCATGGGTGATGATAGTTCACAAAATATTGTCGGTAAAGGAAAGGTAAAGTTGTGTTTCAGTGATGGGAAGGTTAAAATCCTTGATGATGTTTTACATATTCCAGGACTTACAAAAAGTTTAATTTTGATTTCCAAGTTGAATGATATTGGAATGCATGTGACATTTGACAAGTCTGGTTGCAGGATGGTAAGGGGAATTTTTGTGGTTGCTAACGGATCTTAGACAAGGAATTTGTTTACGCTACATGCCTCTACTTTTTGTAATTCCTCTTTTGTAACTAGCACTAAAAATGCATTTATGTTGTGGCACCATAGATTGGGTCACATTGGTGAAAAAGGTCTTAGGACCATACTCGATAAGAAAATACTAGACGATATTTCTGATTATTTTTTTGGTAAAAATGATTTATGTGAGGATTGTATGTTTGGTAAACAAAATAGGTCATCATTTCCTAAAGGAACTAATAAATCTAATGGATTGTTAGAACTAATTCATTCGGATGTATGTGGTCCAGTGGATACATATTCTTTGGGTAGATCTCATTATTATGTTTCTTTCATTGATGATTACTCGAGATATACTTGGATTTATTTTATGCATACAAAATTTGAAGTTTTCACCAAATTTAAGGAATTTAAGGCATTGGTTGAAAATAAAATAGATTATAAGATAAAAGTATTGAGATCTGACAATGGGGGTGAATATTGTTCTAAGGAATTTGATGAGTTTTGAAAACATGAAAATGGGGTAGCAAAAAGAATGAAATGTACATTAATGGAAAGAGCTAGGAGCATGTTAAGTAGTGCTAAGTTAGATAAATGTTTTTGGCCAGAAGTTGTTGGAACTACTTGTTATTTAATTAATAGATCTCCTTGTAAAGCTCTTGTGGATAAAACACCTTATGAAATGTGGTTGGGTAAAAATCCTTCAGTTTCACATTTAAGGGTCTTTGGTTGTGAGGCTTTTGTTCATGTGTCTAAAGAGAAGCGATCTAAATTGGATCCCAAATCTCAAAAATACATCTTTGTAGGTTATGGTGAAAATGTTAAAGGTCATAAACTTTGGAATCCACTAACATGAAAGATGATATTTTCTAGAGATGTAATTTTTAAGGAATTTAGAGCTAACTCTGAAGATGAGAAACCAAAGGAAAATTCAAAGAAAGTGCATTTTGAAACTAAGCAAGAAGATGCACATGTGGAAGAACAAAGAGATGGAGAAGAAGAAGAGAGTTCTGAAGAATCTGTTGTAACAGAAGAATTTGAAAACAATGAGGATGTTCACATGAGGATGAACCTCTTACTCCACCTTTGAGAAGGTCCACAAGACAGTGAAATGCAGTTGACAGGTATATCCCACCTGATTTTCGTTGTAAATTTGTTTTGTTATGTACTGATGATGAACCTAGATCTTTCAGGGAGGCTCTCTCTTCAGAAGAATGTAAGTCTTGGATGCAGGCCATGCAAGATGAGATGATGTCTTTGAAAAACTATGACACCTGGGATCTTGTTAGTTTTCCCAAAGGAAGAAAGGCCACTGGTTGTAAGTGGGTATATAAAAAGAAGTTTAGTGCAAACAGTAAGTTGGAATGGTACAAGGCCAGATTAGTGGCCTAGGGATACTCCCAGAGAGCGGGAGTTGATTTTGGCGAAATATTCTCTCTTGTTGCTAAGTTAAATTCTATTAGATTCATTTTATCCATTATTGTTGGTTATGATTTAGAAATAGAACAAATGGATGTTAAAACTACTTTCTTGCATGGGGATCTTGAGGAATAAATTTATATGCAACAGTTTGACGATTTTATTGTGAAAGGAAAAGAACACTTGGTTTGCAAGTTAAAATGGTCTCTATATGGTTTAAAACAGTCACCTAGGATGTGTTACCAGAAGTTTGATGCCTTTGCATTAAAGTTGGGTTTTTTTAGAAGTGAAGAGGATCATTGTGTTTATTTTAAAGTTATTGAAGGCCAGATTCTGATTATTGTCTTATATGTGGATGATATGTTGTTCATTGGTAACAATAAGGAAATGATTAGGGAACTTAAAACTCGGTTTTCTGGAACATTTGATATGAAATATTTAGGGGCTGCTAAATATATTCTTGGGATGGAAATCATTAGGGATCAGGTTCATAGAAAGCTTTGGTTAGGTCAAAGTAAGTATGCTAACACTATTTTGTAGAGGTTTAATATGCAGGACTATAAACCAGTAAATATTCCATTTCTTGTTGGTACTAAGTTAAGTTTAGACATGTGTCCTGAACCAGATGATGATATTGATGAAATGTCTAAAGCTCTTTATGCTAGTATTTCCAGTAGTTTAATGTATGCAATGGTTTGTACTAAACTTGATATAGCCCAAGCAGTGGGAGTTTTAAGCATGTTTATGTCTAACCCTAGTAAAGAACATTGGAATTTTGTTAAAAGGGTAATTAGATATTTGTGAGGCACTTCTGGTTACTATTTGGTTTATCATGGTACTAATAATGTTGATAATTTATTGAACATATAGGGTTTTGTTGATGCAGATTGGGAAGGTGACTTGGATAGTCGAAGGTCCACTTGTGGCTATGTGTTTACTTTGTTTGGAGGTGCAGTGAGTTGGATGAGTAAAAGATAACCTACAGTTGCTTTATCTACCACTGAAGCATAGTATATGGATGTTAAACATGGAGGTGGTTTGGTTACATACACTTGGTAATGGTATTGGTTTTGATTGCAAGATAGTGAGGATCGGATGTGATAGTTAAAGTGCCATATGTTTGGCTAAAAATCCTATGTATCATCCTCGTACTAAGCATGTTGATGTTCAGTATCACTTTTTGTGAGAAATGGTTGAGAATGGACATGTCTTGATTGAAAAGGTTGACACTTTGGATAATGTTGTAGATTCCCTTATGAAGCCAATCACCATAGATAAGTTCCATGGTGCAGGAAGGCCATGGGCCTTGATCACTGTATTTGATTCTATGTAATTGTATCTCTATTGGTGTAATTTACAATGTATGATGTCAAGTGGGAGAATGCCAGGATTTAGGTGCCATCAACCTTGTAAATCCTTTAATTAATTATTCTCCTAAAGTGTTTTATACAAAATACACATAAGAGGTGAAACTGTTTGTCCAACGGTGGTCAAAGAGACAATGTAAATGCAGTGTTATCGTTACCATTTGTCCTTTTGGAAAAGAACAAAATAGCTAGGTGTTTCACCTTTGAATCTTCTAGAATGAGGTTGTTGGGTCAAAATAGGGTGTTGTAAGAGCATCTATGACATGTATGACAATTGTCATAAAATGATATAACAGTATGACAAACTCCCTATGACAAAATATGTTATTTTTGGACCCCAAGGGCCCATGCATGAGAGATGCCTTATGACAATTGTAAGAGCATCTATAAGAGGCTATTTTCGATATTTTCGACCATTTCAAGGAGGGAGGCGTGGGTTTTTCTAGGTGGTATTGCTGCCTATTGTTTGGTGAAACCATGGTGTTTTTCATCCTCACAAATATCTTTAAATTGGGGCCTTGAGCTAGAGTTATTCAATTCAGTTTTACAGGTTTGCAGGGTAAGAGGGTGCTACCATATTTTATAGAGATTGATAAGAGAATTCTATTGTTGCATGTAATATTTTAGATTATCGGTAATATACTTGCCTCTCTTTCGGTGGTGGATTTTTTTCCCTTCGGGGTTTCTCCATGTAAATTTGTTGTTGCATGTGTTATGATTCTTCTATCTCTCTCTCATTCTTTCTTCACACTAAGGCTAAAGGTTAATCTACATATTTCAGATTTTCATTCACTTAAACTTAAGTTCATATTGCAAGTTTTCTTCACCTTGATAATCAACATTTTGGAGAATAAGTTTTTCCCACTAGGTTTTCTATCTTTCTCCATTTATGAGAAATTGCACTATATATGGATACCTCACCAGGCCTTATAGTCAAGATCCATATTACACATTTTCTGATCTCCCCAAGTATCACTTAAGGGGGGATGTTAGATTGAATTATTTATCTATTCACTATAGCTTAAGTGTACTTAGGTTGATGGGGTTAGACAACATCTTGTCTAATTGAGTGTGCAACCTTTCAGGCCTCTAGAGGTTACCTAGTTATTTTGGTAAACCTCATGTGCATACCTTTATAGGTTGGAAGACTTTTCATCTCATCTCAAAGGTCACTTTTGTAGTCATTCAACACTTGTCACCAAGGTTGATGACTTGGTCAAATAGGTTGTTGGTTTGCACATTCCAAGTGATCTAAAGGTTGACACCTATAGGACACTTGTCTACTTATGTGTGCCACATCATGGGGCACTTGTCAATCCACATGATAGGTGGTGTAGACATCCAAATTTGACCACTCCCATATGGTCAAAATCCTATCATTTACTTGTCTAATTCGTCTATATTAATTAAATGACATATCTAATTAATATTATCCCATTTTTTAAGGTTTCTAAAATAATTTAATTAAATAATTTATCCTTTACCATTTCCTCTCTAAATTAAATAAATGTATCAATTTATTTAATTTAGTCAATTATCCCCTTCAATTTTAAATTCATTCTTTCTCTCTCCTTGTCCTTTCCTCCATAACCTTTTCACTAATCTAGATTAATATAATTAATCCTTCATTAGGATGTGCATATCCTTAATCATGGTTAATGTCACATCCTCCATATCTAGCCACTTACCTCTAATCCTCATTAATTTTTCTAATCACCTATTTGCGCAACCTTAATCCTAATCACTTACATTTTCTAGCATGTCCTTAGGTCATCCTTTCATAGTACTTCCCTTATTAGGTTTGACCTCTTCCCCATATGAATAAAAAATTCACACTTATTCTCCCCATGCATTTCTCTTCCCCGTGACCTTTCATAGGTCACATCAAGTACATGGGACAAGGACCTCCTTTAGGAGGACCTTGTCTTACCAATGGGTTTCTTCCAAGCTTATGAATTTAAAATTCACTTTTATTTCTCCAGTTCCCTTTCAAATCCCCATGGTGACAAGAGTAGACTTTCTAAAAATCTTCACTTGTCACTTTCAGCCCCACTTGGAGACAAGGAATTCCTTTTTAAGGAGATCCTCTCCAATCCCAAGGTACTTGCAAGTACCTTGGGACCACATGGCCTTTTCCATGTCACCTTGTCCTTTATCCATCTCACCCTCCATATGGCAAGATGTGAGGGCTTGTGAGTCCTTAACTCACCATAGCCCTTCATCTTGTCCATGGTGGATCAATCTCAGCCTTCCATTTTTTTTAAATGGAGGGTCTTGGTCTCAAGTTAGAGGTTAAGACTTTTGAATATTGTCAAGCATTCTAGCCATTATTGCAGCACTCTTGCATTCAAATCCATTTTCACTCCCACCTACCATTTTCCATCATTCAACCACCACCATCATTGCAAGCTTTCCATCAAGGAGCACACATCAAGAGCATCATCAAGGGCCAACCACTCTATCAAGCTAGACAAGCAAAGGTATAATCATTCTTGTTGTTATATTGTTATTTTGTTTAGTTTCAACTAGGCCTAATCCAAGGTGTTGGTGTGTTCCTTTTTCATTGTATTCATTTCCTTTTGCATTTTTTAGATTAAGGATTTTCACTACACAGATTTTTGGCAAACGCCGGGTGGGACCCACGTCACAGGTCTATTACTTTTACATTTTCTATTTTTTCAAAATCTTGCAAGTTCAAGAACATAGAGGCGACTCCACCCTCAAAGGGGAGACCCCGCCCACGAACAGGTGACCCTACCCAAAAAGCTTGATTTCTACATTTTTGTTTCTATCTGTTTTGCATATTTTGTCCACAAACAAGCGACCTAGCCTAGAAAGGGGTGACCCCACTCACAAATAGGTGACCCCACCCAAAACCGTCAATTTTTTTTTTTTGTTTTTCTATTTTTCTGACTTTTTTGCAAGTTATGGGCAAACAAGTGGCCCTGCCCAAAACATAGAGGTGGCCACGCCCGAAACAAAGGTAAAATAGGTAAACAGCCAGTAAGTGTGTTACTCCAAAATTCAGTTTATGGATGTTTTTTTCTATTTTTGACCTGCTAACATTTGTTTTTTGTTGAGTGTGTTTCGTTACTAACGTTTGTGCAACTCGATCGTCAAAGACATAAAAACAAAACTACTAACACATTTGTTGCAGGGGGAGAAAGTTTGCTTAGTTAATTTCTTGTTTTCATTTCTAAACTAGGAAACATAGACTTAATTAGGAGGGTTCAATAAACTTGTGTTTTGTGCTTGAAAGTGGGCTATTGACATATTCAATCCCCTTATGTCATTTGGTGATCCTGGGTGAAGAGAAATCATAGTCCACTTAAGTCTTTTTTACCCATTTTTCATTTTCTTAGCAGGACTTGTTTGGGGATCTCATCACCCCAAGGGACAATTCCAACCACGAGTACTGGTGGGGTATATAAAGGGAGGAGGTGAAATTTGTACCTCAATCCAGTCACATTGTGTCTGGCGGAGCATCAAAGCTAGGGTGATACCTAGACAAGACATGAAGAATTGGTTTGAGCTCCCAATATCTCGCTAGCTACTCCCGACTCACGCCTGTAGATGGGCTAGTGTTCACGGTTGTGCCCCATGTACCGTGCGTATATCGAGGATGCCCTTAGATGCCTTGTTCAGCCTAGATAAAGGACTGTGTTGACCATACCCTTCACACTAAAACTAGGTTTGTGTTGTTTGAACTATCTTCCTATGAAAAACTGGTGATTGTCAGTCAGTTTTGGCCTTTTGCTTTTCATTTTTATCCTTTGCCATAACTATTTTGACTAAGTTAGGTTCAGACCAACACACAAAGGTGACCCCACCCCGAAACGGGCAACCTTTCCCTTAAAGGGGTGACCCTACCCTTAGAAGGGTGACCCCGCCCTTTCTGTTTCAACCGTTTTTCACGCAGACCAAGACAAAATTCACCATTTTTCCTAAAATAGATGGCCTTGCCCTCAAAGGGACAACCTCACCCTCAAACAAGTGACCTTTCCCTCAAAGGGGCAACCATGCCCCTTGTATCAACTATTGTTTATCTTGTCAAAGTAAAAAAATTAGCAACTTTTCTTGTTTGGGCGACCCCGCCCACTGTTTGGGAGGCCCTGCCCAAGTTTGGGTGACCCTGCCCTCAAAAAGGTATCCCTACCCAAAAAAAGGTGAACCTACCCTCTGAACAGTCATTTTCATCATTCGTTCGCTAGTCGTTCCCCCATCTCGGATACCCATTTTTTGGTTTTGAGTGTCATTCCCTCATTTTGAGTAGTTGTTTAATCATTCTGACCATCCATCTGTCCATTCCAGATATCTGTTTGCTCGTTCTGAACATCATTCCCTCATTTTGGCCACCCATTCACCTATGTCGGGAAGCCGTTCACTCCTTCTAAGAACCTATTTTCTCATTTTGAGTGTCATTCCCTCATCTTGTACATTCGTTAACCCATCCCAAGTGATCATTAATCTGTTTTGTGAACCCGTTTGCCCATTTTGGAAGTTTGTTTATTGGTATCACTTAACCATTTTTTGAACTAAGTCAAAACCAAGATTTGTTTGGGTGACCCCGCCCTCAAACAAGTGATCTTTCCCTCAAAGGGGCAACCCTGCCCCCCTGTCTCAACTGTTGTTTATCTGAACCAACTCACAATTTTAGCAGTTTTTCCTGTTTGGGTAACCCTAGCCCCTGTTTGGTTAACCCTGCCCACTATTTGGGTGACCCTACCCTCAAAGGGGCGGCCCTACCTTAAAAGGGGTGACCCTTCCCTCTGAACAGTCATTTTCAGCCTCTGTTCGCTACTTGTTACCTCATTTTGGATACTCATTTTCCTATTTCGAGTGTTGTTCCTTCATTTTGAGTAGTCGTTTAACCATTCTGACCATCCATCCATCCATTTTGGATATCCGTTTTCTCGTTCTAAACATCGTTCCCTCATTTCGGCCACCTGTTCACCCGTTCTGGGAAGCCGTTCAACCATTTCGAGAAGTCATTCACTCATTTCGGGAACCCATTTTCCCATTTTGAGTATCGTTCCCCCATCTCCTGCATTCATTCACTCGTTCTGAGCATTTGTTCACCTATTTTGTGCATTCCTTCACCCGTTTCGGGTATCCATTTTCTTGTTTTGAGTGTCATTCTCTCGTTTTGTGTGTTTTTTGCCTGTCTTGATAGTCTGTTTGTCTATTCATCCCCTTTATCAACATCATTCAGCTATTTAGACAAGTCTAGAGGCTATTTGGGTGTCCCTGCCCTTGGACAAGCGTCCCTACCCCAGGACAGGCATCCCTGCCCTTGGACAGGCAACCCTACCCCAAGACAAGCATCCCTGCCCTTGGATAGGTGTCCCTACCATTGACAGACATCCCTACCCTTAGATAGGTGTCCCTGCCCTTGACAGGTGACCCTGCCCCAAGACAGGCATCCCTACCCTTGACACGCGACCCTACCCCAGGACAAGCATCCATGCCCTTAGACAAGCATCCCTGCCCTAAGACAGTTGACTAAAAGTCTTTTTTTTCTCTGAGTCATTCACCACAAACGAAAGATATTTTTATCATCCTTCTCATCCATCCGCTTTCTAAAAATCTCATTGTTTCATCAATCGGATCATCTAGAAGTATCTTAGAGCCTCCTTAGATCATCTATCTGTCATTGTTTCATCAATCTGAATCCTCTATAGACTTTGTTTCTGAGGTTGTTATCCAAATTGGCCTTAAGTGTCTAATCTCAATGGTTATCTGTCCAAAATCAGTAAATCATCATTACAACCCAATCAATCTACTTCTATCTTAAGGTAGATTCGGTGTTGTAATCATCTCGTTCACAATCCAATCCAATCATCAGCACCTTACACCATCTAAGTCAAATCTTTGAACTAGGTCTAGCATCTATTTCATCCTCTTATCCGATCAATCATCTGATCCTGTCTCATCAATCCTATCACATCCTCTAGTCATCCTAATCTGAGCTTTTATCTAATCTAAATCTACTCTTTTATTCAATCCCAATTTGAGCTTAACCTGAATCTTGATTTGAGCTTTCGTCCATCTTTCGATATCAAAACAAATCTTAAAATATCCTCCTCATTCTTCTTCTAATCCATCCTATTTATCATTCCATCATCTAGTCCCCCCCATCTTTTCAATCTGTATCCATTTCATCTAACATCATGAATCCTTATCCTCCTCCCACACAACCAGTAATAGTAGTCAAAGGGAATCCCAACTATGTTGATGACGATAACGAAAGTCTTGTTGATCAAGAGGAGAGCAATATAGATCCCCTTAATGCTATCATTGCTAGCAAGATTTTTCCAATCACTTCCCAAAATCCAATTACTCCTTTGAACTATCCCCCATGCCTTCATCTGCATCTAATAATAGTCCTTATGCTATCCTTGACAAGGGATATCCAACATCCTCACCATCCACATATTCATCATGTCCTCCCTCTCCACCTCTATCCTATCCAACATCCACATCCTCCTATAGTAATCCACCATCCCCATACTCTTATCCTTATCATCATATCAACAATCCCAATATCTCTACCTTAATCCCACATCCCAATCTTCCCATCCTAATCCAACACCCACACCTTCCTATTATAATCCACCATCCCAATATTCCTCATATCCTAATCTACCATCTCAATCTTCTTATCCTCATCCTCCACCCATATCCTCCTACGCACATACATCACCCATGTCCTCTTATCCTAATCCACCATCTCAACCTTCCTATCCTAATCTTCCATCCATGTCCTCCTATCCTAATCCTCCATCCATGTCCTCCTATGCCAATCCATCATCCATGTCCTCCTATGCCTATCCACCGTACAATTCCTCCTATGCTAATCCACCACCTCAATCTTCCCATCCTAATCCAACATCCACACCTGCCTATCATAATCCACCATCCCAATATTCCTACTATAATCAACCATCCTGATCTCCCCAACCTAATCCAGCATCCACATCCTCTCATGTCACTTCCCCCTCCATCGCATTATATCTTAATCCCTCCTCCAATTCATCCTACCGCAATCCTCCATCCAATCCTACTCCACCAGTCTCTAATCCTAACCCTTCCTCTCCTCTTACTCCTCCATCCAATCCTAATCCATGAGTCTCTAATCCTAATCCTTGATCTATTCTCATCACACCACCTAATCCTACATCCCTTCCAAATGTCGTCCAAGGACTCATGACAGAAGAGACATCCTTGGATCTGCCTATGTTGTGGATCCATGCCCTCCCACTCTATCATGTACAATCACTATTGATGAGGCCCTCCTTCGTCCTACACCTATCACTACCATTACCATTCCTAACACTATCCAAATGGTTGAACCCGTCAAACCCATCGAACCCATTGAATCCCCATCTTCTATTGCTAGATCCACCCAATCCATTGGAGACATCCAATCCACTCCTCCTAGTCCTAATATTACCAAACTTCAATCCCATGACCTTCATGAATCCTCCACCCTTCCATCTCCCTCACTTGAGGAGTCCCTCCAACACTCCTCCCTCACCATGCCTCCCACACAAGATGAGCCATGCCAAGAGCTTGATCCCAAGCATACCAGCATATCCCCTCCTCCCAATCAAGATCATGCCACCCTTTCCATCCCATCTCAATACCACACTAGCTCCTCCGCTCCATACCATGATCCCCTTCGCACTCAAGATCCAATCACTCCATCTCGTGGGCCCTTATCACCTATTGTCACAAATCTGGATCCTATCATACCACCTAATCCTGAACCCTTATTACTTCCTCCTCTCGATGAGTATGTTGTTATCCCACCATCTCTTCTGCATGATCCTTCATCGTTGCCTAGCTCTACCATCCCAACACCATTGCTATATCACCTTGGTACCATTACACTCATCCATGGTGGTCTTCTTGCTAAAGAAAAGCAAAGTGTAAGCACCACCTTTCCTCTTTCACCTGCTAATGCACTCGCATCATTCTTCCAAAAGAATAAGCATCCTACCATAGATCACATGCTCAAGAACATGAACTATCAAGGAAAAGGTTTAGGCCTTCATGAGAAAGGTACTTTAGAGCCCATCTAGGTCAAAGAACATCCAGGCACACAAGGTCTTGGATATATCTCCCAAGAATCACAATCCAAAAATGTCAGTACAACCTCCATGCATCCTAAACGATCCTCTTCTAAAGGAATGCAAGGCACTTCCCACCGTTCCACCAAATCATTTGTTGCCATCCCCCCCCACCCCCCTCCATCATATTACCTTAAAACAACCATCTATCTTCCTCCTTCATCCTCTAAGTCCATTTTGGGTCCTTATGTCCCTCCATCCACCATTGCTCATCTTCCATCTACTGCATCTACTTTGGGTCCTTACGTACCTCCATCCACCATAATACATCCTCCATATACATAGTCTATTTTGGGTCCTTATATCCCAAAATCACCCCCTCCATCCTCTCCACTTCATCCTTCCATCCATCCACCACCTATCCCTAGTGCATAGCATAAAAATCCAAAATTCATAACTCCTAATCAAGATGAACAAAGGCACCCCTCCATGCATGTTATCTCGCATCCTCCATCCACACACCATCATCAAAAGCCAACCTCTATCACTCCATCCACATCTTCTCCACATCATCTATCGCCTCCTACCCATCCCATTGCTACTACAAGCACTTTGGATGCCAACGTAAAAATGCATAAATCCAAACATCCACATGAATCTAAAGCTCCTCATGTCCCCTTCAAAAGACATGTTGATGAAAAGAAAAATCAAATCCAAAAACCCAATCAATCCCAAGGGCCACAAAGGCCCACCAAAGCAAAATTTAAAACAATGTGGATTCCCAAGAAAAAAGAGGCCATTCCTTCAAATGAGAAATCCATGAAGACATCCAAATTTGCTAATCCCAAAGCTAATCATTTTCATCCTCCATCTCCTAAATCTGTTTTGGGTCCTTATGTCCCAAAATTCACTATCCCAATGCCTCCATTATTGCCACATTCTCCATCCATCAACCCTCCTATAATTTCACATCCACCACATGTGCCAATGTTGGTCCTAAACACCTTCCCCCATCACACATCCACTCCATCACTCCATCCAGACACTTTCCAGCATCCCATCAACTATCCCCCATATCTCCCCATCAAATCCCTTTGATCCATCCCCTTGCATAAATCATCCATTCTAATAAGGTTGTACCAACATTTCATCATCGCTTCAAACATGGGCTCTTATTACCTCATAGAGAACTTGACGATTGAGTCCTTCATCCATCCCTTTGATCACATATCTTCCAAATTCACATATTCATATCCCTATCTTTATCCATCTTCACCCGTTTCCTAGTCCAAAAAGTTAGAAAAATCAAAAAAGAGAAAAAAAGAGAAAAAGAAAAAAAGTCAAAAATCCAAAAAATAGTAAAGAGAAATAATTCGTCCAATGGTGAAAACTTGGAAAACAAGCATCTTGGATAGGTACCATGATGAAAACCTGGCAAACAAGCATCATGCATAAATCCCCCATCCAATCTATTTCCACAATTGGGGGCAGCTTCCACCTACGCATTCCTTTCCTCCATCTCCTATATCTGCCTGTCTTCCACATCCTATCCATCATCTCCCATTTATCCTCGTCCCTCCATCTTCCTTGTGATCTTGATAAAAATAAGGGCACATACATATATATTCTTTGGACATCTCTTGGCATACATTTCGCTCATTCATACACCATTGTATCCCTTATCCATGCATCCATATCCCTTCCTTACCTATATCTCCTATCTATGTCCATCTCACTCCCTTATCCAACCATTCTACCATCCCTCTTGCCTCATCACATATGACACATCTAGAGTGGGGGCATCTCCTTATTTGTGATAGAGTCCTTGGAGACATCATCCATCCCTCCCACCAAGTAATCATTTCTATCTCCCCATCCTTCCCATCCTTATCTCCCCATCCATTTATCCATCCAGTAATCCCTTCCATCTACCAAATCCTTATCTTCCTATACTCTCATCCACTATTCCTTTTTCATCCTTTCATCCTTATCTCCCCATCCATCTATCTAAACATCATGTCCCTCTCCCTATCCTTATCTTCCTATCCATCTTCCCAAATCCTTATCCCTATATCCATCCATCCTAGCATCTTTCCATCTCCCTATCTTTATCTCTTCATCCATTTACCTCTATTTCTCCTTCCATCTCATAATCCCTTGTCATTGGTATCTAGCTATAGGCTACACTACACCCATGCAATCCAATGTCATACATTACACTATCATCACTTCTATCTGTTCCTCACATCTTCCTACTATCTCATCACTTTTCGTCACTCATCTATCCATTGTCTCATCCTCCCAATTCATCTTCTAATAATCTAAATAATTATCCCATCCCTGAGCTTCATGTAATCCACATCCAACATATCAACCATCCTATCTGCATGGCCTATCTTGGCCCATCATATCAGCTCCATCAGTGTATCTCCTTATCATGGTCATCTCATCATCCCTTATCTATTGTTTGTAGTTGGTCTTGTGTCGAACTACGTTGCTCCTGTGCTTTCATGTAAGCAAGTTTGATCATTTGATCCACCCCTGGGGCTCTGCTTCTTATTTGTCTTAGTAATTTTTCCTCCTCTATCTTTGACCTTGTGTCAAACTACGTTGCCCCTGCACTTTCACATAGGCAAGGCTAAATCATTTCGTCCACCTCTAGTGAATTTTTTCCATCTATTTTGTCCTTCATCTTATGTCGCCATTGTCCTCTTTTCGCTCTTATCCATCGTTGGTCATTCATCCTTTTCGAACTGTGTTGCCCCTGCTCTTGCACATAGGCAAGGTTGGTCATTTGATCCACCCCCGGGGCTTTTCTTTGCTTTTGTTTGCTTTTCTTTTATGGTCAGTCTATCCGATCAGTGTCCTCCATTATATGTCTTCATCATCCTCTTTCCACTTTTATCCATGATCTTTTCCTAAACTACGAGGGCTTTGCGCTTTCATGTAGGCAAGGTTGATCTTTGATCAACCCTCGAGCCCCTAGGTCTTAAGGGTGTGTCAGTCTTGTGTCTCGTCATCTTATCATGTCGTCAAGAATGTCCTAATCTAGCTGGTTCTTCACAAATGGAATCCATTCGTGTCACGAGATTCAATCAGTTTTGAGTATCCTGATTCATGTTTATCATTTAGTTTAGTATCCATCTTTGGTCTCAACTAGATGTAACCTTCCTAACAGACCTCATCAACCCCATCCATCCTCTTGATCCTATGGAAAAAGACGTTTTCAAATTGATTGCAATAATTTAATGCCTTTTGGCTTCTATTTATCATTTGAGCTCCCTATCATCACTTGTCACGGCCACCATGATCTATCATATGATGGTGTGTTTTGACTGGTTCACATAGGGGCATATCTTGATCTTCGTTTGTTAATTTTCTTCTTGGTTGTCCCATGTAGTACCCACCAAGACCCATGAGGTCTTGTGTTACGCTGGGACATCCTCTTGTGCTTGTGGTTATCCCAATACTTGGCTCGACCAAAGTCATCGCGACTTTGGGGTGTTGGGATAGCCTCCTTCTTTGTTGCATTTGTGTATGCATTTGACACTAATCCACCTTGGTTTCACATACCATGGTACTTGGTGTCTTATTCTATAGCAAAAATTAGTGCTCCAAAAATGGCAAATTGCATTAGGACTGCATTTCATTTTCTCTTCCATTGCATTGCATCTTTACCTCCATCATATTCATTCGTTTTAACAATCTCACATCTCCATCCAAGCCTAATCCATTCCATCTAGCACAAATCATCTAATCACATCCTTGGTCTTGTTCCTAGCCTTGCTACAAGCCTTGACCCAATCACCATCATCATCATCATCGGGATGTATCCTCCCCTATCTTTTGTGTTGTTTGGGATGTATCCTTCCCTTATCAACAACACTCTCATCATCAGGATGTATTGTTCCCTATCCTTGTGTTTTTTTGGGATATATCAAATTCCCTCATCAACAAGACTCCATTCATTATCAGTCCATCCTGGCTTGTAGCTTGACTGGGGCAACATCATATTTTTCCTTGACTCCATTTGTGCTTGCTTTTATCTCTTCATATTATCATCCTCTCGCATCATCTTCCCTATCTACCCTTTCATCATTTCATCCTTTTCGAGAGCACATCTTTGTTCTCTTAAATTTGCATGTCCTCTCAAGGGGGCATCCTCAATCCCTAATCTTCATCTTCACTCCCATCATCTTTCCTCCTAGTCACTCCTCGAATGACTGGGGCATCTTCCTTAACCTAACCATTTTCTTCTAGGTGCTATGTTTTAATTTTCTTTGAAATGATGCTACTTCATTAACACCATCTCAAAGAGGGGCAAAATGTAGACATCCAAATTTGACCACTCCCATATGGTCAAAATCATATCATTTACCTATCTAATTCATCTATATTAATTAAATGACATATTTAATTAATATTATCCCATTTTGTAAGGTTTCTAAAAGTATTTAATTAAATACTTTATCTTTTACCATTTCCTCTCTAAATTAAATAAATGTATCAATTTATTTAATTTAGTCAATTATCCCCTTCAATTTTAAATTCATTTTTTCTCTCTCCTTGTCCCATCCTCCATAACCTTTTCACTAATCTGGATTAATATAATTAATCCTTCATTAGGATGTGCATATCCTTAATCATGATTAATGTCACATCCTCCATATCTAGCCACTTGCCTCTAATCCTCATTAATATTCCTAATCACCTATTTGCACAACCTTAATCCTAATCACTTACCTTTTCTAGCATGTCCTTAAGTCAACCTTTCATGGTACTTACCTTATTAGGTCTGACCTCTTCCCCATGTGAATTAAAAATTCACACTTATTCCCCCATGCATTTCTCTTCCCCATGACCTTTCATAGGTCACATCAAGTACATGGGACAAGGACCTCCTTTAGGAGGACCTTGTCTTACCCATGGGTTTCTTCCAAGCTTGTGAATTTAAAATTCACTTTTATTTCTCCAATGCCCTTTCAAATCCTCATGGTGACAAGAGTGGACTTTCTAAAAGTCCTCACTTGCCACTTTCAACCCCACTTGGAGACAAGGAATTCCTTTCTAAGGAGATCCTCTCCAATCCCAAGGTACTTGCAAGTACCTTGGGACCACATGGCCTTTTCCATGTCACCTTGTCCTTTATCCATCAAACCCTCTACATGGAAAGATGTGAGGGCTTGTGAGTCCTCAACTCACCACAACCCTTCATCTTGTCCATGGTGGATCAATCTTAACAGTCCATTTTTCTTTAAATGGAGGGCCTTGGCCTCAAGTTAGAGGTTAAGACTTTTGAAGATTTTTAAGCATTCTAGCCATTATTGCCGCACTCTTGCATTCAAGAATTTTCATTCAAAGCCATTTGCACTCCCACCTACCATTTTCCATCATTCAACCACCACCATCATCGCAATCTTTCCATCAAGGAGCACACATCAAGGGCCAATCACTCCATCAAGCTAGACAAGAAAAGGTATAATTATTCTTGTTGTTATATTGTTGTTTTGTTTAGTTTCAACTAGGCCTAGTCCGAGGTGTTGTTGTGTTCCTTTTTCATTGCATTCATTTTGTTTTGTATTTTTTAGATTAAGGATTTTCACTGCACACAGGTGGATTACCTCTTCCTTTCCTATATATTCAAGGTCATATTGTACATTTTAAATAACTCTTTTATCAATCTCTTTGACAATGTGAATTAGGCTCATTGTGTGCAAGTATTTTTGTGAAAGCTCAAGGTTTTTTCTGTTATGATCTTGGATAGAAATCCTAATATAACAAGCACAAATGAACAACACAATGTATTCATAAAGTTGACCAGATGTATTAGGCAACAAGGCATGCATAAATAGGCAAGAGAAAGGCACCCGATCTCCATGAAATGAGGACAAGACTCCTCACTCATGGAGTTGTGACAAACTTCCTACCACAAAAGTAGCCTGAGGTGTTGAAAGTGAGTTGACAGCTCTAAAACTCCTAACTAATCTTGGAACCTCACATGTGCAAGTGTCATGGATGCCTAAGTAGGCTTAAAGCCTAAGAGTATGCAATATATACACTAACAACACCAACTATCAAATGATGTTAACATTGAATGAGTAGTGCACCCATAATAGGCAACAAGAATTCTAAGTATTTTATTATCATTAGTTAGTTATCTGTATAAGTTTCTAGTAGTGGTGGAACCCTTCATTTTGTCTATGGGGCCCCTAAGGACATAAAACTGGATAGAAATAAAATCACCATATATATATATATATGAGGAAATTTTGCACAATACTAAACAATGGTTAGTCTAGTATTTATTTCATGGTGTACCATTGGTTGAATCCCTCACATCATCAAGTAATGAGATCCAAGATTTCTAAATAGTTCCTTTGCTACACCATTCTCTTAAGTAATATATATATAAAAGAAATTAAGGATCATTTATTAGTAAATGCGTCCACCATTCTTTTTAAATTCAAATTATATTCTAGAGATCATTCTATAGCATTTAGCGTGCATTGAAAGTGCACATTGCTCCCACTTTGAATTTAAAAAACATGTATTCATCTAATAAGTAGAGAAGATTTTTTACATAGGTTTTCATGCAATTGGTTACATGAAAATTCCAAGCATGAATTTGGCATTAACTTCTCACTCTCCTTGTAGTCTCATAGGATAACTATTTTATTTTTTTATAAATAATATTTTTGGGCTTTATTATAAATTATAATGCACTATGTATGCTCATGCTAATAGAGCATATGTAAACTTATAATTTTCACAAGGATTTTTATATTCCAATAGACTTCTTGTTTGTAAAAATGTACTAGTGATTCACAATGATATAAGTATACACAAGAAAATAATTTGTGATCCTTTTTGTCCCTCTTTTTATCATTTAGGCGATTTAAGTTTATTTATATTGTGAGTGCTTAAGCTACAAATTTGTTGTTTATTATTGTGTGAAGTCTTGGAGTGTGAAAGAAATTATTTCATCTAGTAAAGGGTTCATGATTATTCACTTACATTAGTAGTTGATGTAGGGGCATTCGATTCCATAGAAAATCTTGCATCAACCAAAAAAAAATCCTTTTAGTTTAGTTGATCTTAGTTTCAACATTGTTAGTTAAATTGGTTAGTTATTTAAGGAGGTTTTGAAAAATATTTGGATAATCTAATGATGTCACCTTGTAAAGGATCTTAATGGGTTTCTTCATGTCCAATTTGGTGAAGAGTGGATAGAATTTAGCTAAGTTATGACTTTGTAAGTTTTTGGTGTGTTACCAATTGTAAAATTTGGGTTGCTACTACACATACCTTATGTGAATGTTTGGTCTACATTGGGATTTGTGGGAATATTTTATTGAATCAACCATTTTTTATTAGGTTCCAAAGTATTGAACCTATTACAATGTGTTTGTTTGCACAACCAGCATTGATAGGTTTCTCTGCACTCATAGAGATATCTAAGTCAATTAAAGGGCGGGTGTAGAAAGATGGGGGCCAAAAATTGGCCACCCCATTTTTTTCAAAAAGCTAAAATGCAAACATGTTATAATGCACTCCTGTTATGGCTTGGAGTGGCTGAGCCTCAGGATTGGTCACTAAAATCCCAAAATGTGCTTCATTTCTTCATCAAAATGTTGCCACAACGTCAGGGAGGTCAAAGGAGTAAGTTGTTTTTTGTGAGAATTTGGTATTAAATATGTAGATTTAATATGTTTTTTGATGTAAATTTATTTAATTTTCAAGAAATTATAATGCACCTCCTTCTCCTCCTCAAATTCCTCAAAATATTAATTTACCTCATGTTGAAATCCCTAGTGAAGAACAACCCCAACAAGCACCTCCAATTATTCCTCATCATGCTCTGGTACCTCAAGAAAATTTAATGGGGCAAATTAAAAAATAAAAAATAAAAAATTGAAGAGTTAATTGCAAGGTTGAGAGATCCTATAGGCACAACCTCGCATAGAAGGTTCATGCTTTCTCAATCACTTGAATCGATAATATCACATCTAGATTCAATTAGCAAGAAAATAAGTAGTTGGTCAGAGAAGAAACAAGAGTTTAGGAAATTTTATGTGGATAAATTATCATATAAACAAGTAAAAGATGAAAAAAATATGTAATTTGACTTATGTGCATGATTCACGAACCCTAAAATGAATCAACCTGTACATCCTTCAAGAAATAGGTTCCCTATCCACTGGTGAAACCACCAAGGGATAAAGAACAATTTTTAGAAAAGGTTGTGGATTTTTTTTCCATCCTCCATGCAACAGTTCAATGAGGTTCCACAATATTTTTTGAGGAAACTCTACTATGAGTTTGTCCTCAATAATTTAATCCCAAACTATTTGACATGTAGAACTTCCAGGGTAGAGGTGGGGGCTTCGCACAGGATAGGGCGGGAACACGTATCGATGCATAACAACCAGTGAGATGAGCACTCGTTAGACTAGTGTATGAGCACATGTGACTATCCCTTCCATTGTGAAGGAGAGTGTTGAGCTTGATACATTGCAATTGATTAGTTCCCTCACCCAAAGCCTCATACAATATACCAGTCCTCTAGCATAGGGTGAGTTAGGTGAGTCTTCAAGGAGTAGAGTTCCACCTCATTTTTGTTAGGCTTGTGGGTCACTCTATGTTTATGATCCTATGGATAGTCGGGATACAAGTGCCCACATTAGATCTACAACTGATGAGATGGTGATGAAATATTTCCTCCTTAATGACACATTCAGCCTTGATAGTCAAGTAAATGTTAGTAAGTTCATTGAATTTAATTTATTAAATTTTATTTTTGAAATGAAAGATTAACTAAATTAGTTGAATGATTTTAATGAAATTTTAGGGTCATAGTGTTCACACTATTTTCATCGGTCCTCCACCTCCCTATTACACAATCACATGTACTGCTAAGGTATGTACCTAGTAAAGAATTATAAATCTTACATGTGAATAGCTAAACATTATAATATGAATGGTATTCTTATATCTCATTTTGGATGTTGAATAGGTTAATCTTGGAGCTTTGATAGTAACAGCTACTAGTGGAGGTGGTCATCAAAGTTTCACTTAGGTAGTACAAATTATTTATAATTTTAAAATTAAAAAAATTATATTTCGTACAATTGAATAATTTTTAATGACTTGAAGGTTGATAGATAGTTTATAAGTGTTTTGTAATTTCTAATTAATTTGATTTCAGGTTATTATGCACTTCATAATCTATGAATTTTAGTTTTTCATGTTGTTGACCTCCAAAAATATAGGCTAGTGGCATCACTATCTTGTAGCATACCATTTAACTTGTATCCTCCTAACTATCATCACTAGCTTGTAGCATGCCATCTCTCTACTCATTTTTGGGATCATGAATGTTGCTTAGGATATTTATCTTATTACTAACCTTGTTCTATGTTGACTATACTTATCATTATGACTATGTTATTGCATTCATGTTATGGATGTAGACTTTCATTTATACCTTTGTAATGCTTCACATTATAGAGGACTGCTTTCTTGCTTTCTTGATTGTATACTATCATCTTCTATCAATTATCTTCAGTGGCATCTACTCCATAGACAAGGTACTATCTACTTATCATTTTAAAATATTTTCCCTCTTTCTATCCCTTCACAAGGACCATCCTCTATGAATATGATCATTAAAAGGGCATTGTCACTCTAAACTATCCTTTAATAATAAACTATGCATGCTCCTCTCATACCATTGTACTAAATTTGTTGCTTCTCCTTTGAGACTATCTTGTAGCATTATATTTTGTGTGACTACCACCACATGCATGACTATCATGCACTCTTTACCTTGAGGTATCTTGGTTGAAAACACATAAAATATCTCCTCATAAAAAATCATCTTCCAGAATTATCCCTTGAAGAATTCTTTGGTATTGAAATACATGTGACTATCCTATACAAGGGGAAATACTTACTTCATGAATGATACTATATGTTACACTATCCCAATCTAATGACTAATGGTCTTAAATTATACCAATAAACAAGGTTCATAGTGGGGGATTAGTGAATAGTGAACCCATCTGAGGATGCTCGTGTCAAGGGGAATCACTGGTGTAGGAGCACCCTAGATTTAGTAGGTTCAAAATTAGCATTTTGGTTTTGTTTGATGTTCTTCCATGTAATAAGGTATATAAAGAAAATTTCGTGTCTTTTGGGGTCCAATTAGTGGTCTTTGTTGTTGGTTTAGATTCTAGATGCAAAACTTGTAAAAAGTTGCACAAATGTTGTCAATTTTGCAAAACGTTGTCAAAGTTGTAAAAATATGGAATATGAAGAGTCATAAGTTATAAATGAGGGAATTTGGATATTGTAACTCAAAAATCAGTTTCAAACCATTCGTACATGTTTAAATAACCATTGGAAGTTCGAATCCAAGGGGGTAGATGGTGGGTGTTGAAAATCTTGAAGATAGAGTAATAAAACATCTCTATTTTTTGCATTTTTATCACGTTTTTCTTTGTTCTGGTGATTGGTATGGAATTGTACATTTTTTTCATGGCATGAGAAAAATTATAAAATAAATATATTTGAATCTATTTTCTACTTCTTTTTATTTCACTCAATTTCATTATGTTTTGAGGGAGTTGTGTCTATTTTACTACAAATAGGTCTGAAACCCTAGTCAGGGTAATAATGAGCAAACAAATCAAATTTTGAAGGTTTCTGTACAAATTAACCAGCCTTGATTCTGAGATATGTTTTATAAGGTCCAAATGGGTGTTTGAAACTATGTTCACATTCTTGATATCATGTCTTGACTGAAAATTATGGCCAAAAAATCCAATTTGTTGGTACCAAGTTTGTTCAAGCAATTAGGCATTAGAACCCTATAAGACTTAGGGGTTGGAGGAAACTCTTTGTAAGTTGTTTTAATTTCTTGGAAAGGTTGAGGTAGACCCTATAATACTTTTCTAAGGAATTGGTGTGAACAATTGAAGCTTGGAGATTGAAATCCCTATTGTGACCTAGTTGAACAAGTCTAATTAGGCCTAGTATAAAATGAGACAGTCAAGAATTGATCCTAGTGTTCCAAAACAACCCCACTCAATTTTTGGATATATTTACAAAGGCCATAAAGGGTACTCAAAAATTCTTTTACTATCTAGGTTTGAGTTTTGCACAACAAAAAGTTGTGATGGAAAAACCAGTTAGGAAGTACTACCAAGAGATTGAGGCCTTTTGAGCAAAAACCCACCTTTGATTGTTTAGAACCTTGAAATTTTGATTGATTAGAGTTTTCTTGATGATGTCTACCCCTGATATACATCAATCACCCCTCTCCTCCTCACCTATACACGTCTCAATGGACTAAGGGTCTGAGGCTTGGCTTATAGGATGTTGGTCACACCTTGGGGTACAACTTTCATTATCCCCCCTTTATATACCCCACCCAAAAATTTTGTTGAGGTTTACCTTGAGGTGATGAAATCCCCAAGAAAGACTCTTATTTAAATTAAACAAAAAATGATGTTTTTTTATTCCCAAGATTGTTCTTGAGAATCACAAGGGAAGAGCATACACAAACAATCACTCCTTAGGTATACAAATAGATTGCAAAATAATGGTTTATTTGTTCTTCAAGATTACATGTAGCATAAGGAGAGAGCTTACACACCAATAGCCTACCAAACATAGAAAATAAGTTCTTTTTAATACCCAAATTCAAATGTGAAAGTTGCATTGTTCAATTTTAAAACCCAAATTAAAATGTGTAATTTGTATTATTGAATTTTAAAACCCAAATTGAAATGTGTAATTTGTATTAGTCAATTTTAAAACCCAAATCGAAATATGAAATTTTTTTGAAATAAATCTTGTAAGAAGACTTGTTATTAGTTTGTTTATTTCTTGTATTCTCCTAATTTTTACCACAAGCTACACAAATGTGTTCATTCCAAGAAAATATCACTAAATGTTAGGGAACTAGTTTAAAAGAAAATAGAATCAGGTATGCTACTGTAACAGCTAAAAGCATTGTTATAACTAAAATAAATGTGTTGATATACCTCAAAAGCATTGATGTGTCTACGAAGAAGCGTCAAGTCATAACAAAAGCATTGGTGTACCTATAAAAGTGTCACTATAACCTATAGTGATAGAAAAAATAAAAGCATCAAAAAAAAGTGTCAATATATATCCAAAGCACCACTATATAGATCAATAGCATTGATGTGTTACAAAAGCATCACTACGTAGAAAATAGAAGCATCAATCTGCTGCAGAAATGTGACTCTAACATAATATAAGTCATCAAAAACTTCAAGAAACGTCAGATCAAGGACATGAGTCTCATCGAGCATGCCAAAATATTGTAGGAGAATAATGGGTATTGATTAGAAGATGCAATTAAACAATTAGGTTTAGGAAACATCAAAAATCCATAAAGGAAACATTAATCTAATCCATTACAATGAAGTTAAATGCAATTGAACCAATGAATAATCACAAATCAAATTAAGATCAATTACTCAAAGAAAACAAAGAAAACTAAGTACTTCATTGGAGAATTATGCCAATTTAGGAGTTGGATTGCTCAAATTATGCATAACCAATGTTCCAAAAGATTTGATTAGGATCTTGACTCGCAATCATGATGCTCAAATGCTCAAGAATTGTCTCAAAAAGGTTATGAATTCCTTATGAGAGTTGTGAATAATTTTTATGAAGAGGATGACTTGTTTTATAGAATTCTAAGTTATTCGATCAATGGTGAAGATTAAAGATGAAGATCAACAGTTCAGATTAGATCAAGAGATCAAGGGTTGAAATTGAATAAGAGATTTATAAGTTAACTAAAAATATGTTCTCATTTCAAAATTAGTGTGTGATGTTTTGGAGGGAAGATATTTTAAAAAATGAATATCCCTTTTTGAAAATGGAATATGCCATGTGCAAGTTGGAGGAAAATTATTACTTAAATAATTAAGAAATTATTTAATTGTGAGGTGAGAGAAAATTAGGATTTAATTAAATAACTCAAAATTATTTAATCATGTGTGAGAGGGAAAATTAATATTTAATTAAATAATTCAAGATTATTTAAATGAACGAGGATACAGAAATTTGAATTTAATTAAATAATTCAAAGTTATTTAATTAATGTGAAAAGAAGGAAATTGATGAATTTTGATGAATTAATCAAATAATATCAATTATTCAATTAATAGAAGAAAATAATGAATTTAATCAAACAAGTGGAAATTATTTAATTAAATTGAGGAATCAATAGATAATGAGGAAAATGATGAAAATTAGTGAATTATGAATGTGTAACACATTTGGATAATTTTAGGTGTCTACAATTATTACTAAATTAATTTTCAAATCTTTAGACTATATATATGTATATGTATATGTATTTAAACATATATATTTCTATATTTGTTTATATATGTATATTAGTCTTGCTCAAATGAATATATATCAATTTTAGAT
Organism: Sequoiadendron giganteum; assembly: GCA_007115665.2. Classification (NCBI taxonomy): domain Eukaryota; kingdom Viridiplantae; phylum Streptophyta; class Pinopsida; order Cupressales; family Cupressaceae; genus Sequoiadendron; species Sequoiadendron giganteum. The sequence continues at coordinate 402,629,665 of CM021110.1, read as the reverse complement.
ATAGGAATATATGTATAAAGAGATTCAAAACTGAATATACACATATTTCCATATTCAAATATCCTTTTTTCATGAAGATGTTTTGTATAAAATAATGTTTTTTTATAACAACCATGTTTACCTTTTTTAACAATATTCTATCTAACAAAACACATTCCATAGAAGATAATATGTAAGTAAAATAATTAATACATCATTACAAGATCATGGAATATGGAGACAAACATAACTAATGCATTATAGTCATACATTTTATGACCTATTTGTCATAAACAATGCAATCAAATTAAATCATGTGTGTATATGTATTCTCAAAATGATGGTGGCCCTAGTGATTATATTTGGATCTTCTTCTCTCTCTTCAATGATACTCTCCCTCCTCATTTAGGAGGGGAAAACACAATCTCCTACATCCACCTCATCAAATTAGTAGGGTAGTTAGTCTAGAAAGAGACACACACATATCAAAATAAATTACTTGTTAAACATAAAGTTTAACATCCATTATTGTCTCAGTATCACTCAATTTCATATGATCATTAACTAAAAACAATATCCAACTACTATTAAAATTGAATCATCATCATATCCTCAGTGTTCATAATTTAGATTTTTAGCATCATAATCAAAATGTAGAGCAAAACATAGCATAGTCTAGAGGGCTCAAAATGGGATGTGACATATCCAAAGAGGATTTATTTATTTATTTATTGGTAAATCATGGGTAAAATTTAGATTTATACTTTCTTGTTCTTTTCCCTACATAGACTTTTATTAATGTATATTATTAATCCAATCATTGAAAGTAACTCAAGAATGACAATACATTCACATAAAATAGTTACCCTTAAATATTTTCAATTATATTTTGGAAAAAATATTTCTAATGTATGTTATTTTCATAGTTTCATCAAAATTCATCTAATATTTTTTTTAGCTCTAGAATTGATAGTGGAAGAAATTAAATTGTTAGTTGAGCATATGAGAGGTATAAATAAATAGGGTATAAAAATTTATTTAAAAATAAGTGCAAATGATATATTGTAAAAGCAATGGATATTTCATTGGGAATTATGTACTAGAAATGGGTATAAAATATTAAAATATAGAAGTAGAAATGAAAATTTTAATATTCCATGATTGAATTCCATATCGTTTTCTCACATTCATAAATGTATATGTCTATACTTCATATGGAGGAATCATCAAGGATTTTAAGTGATAAATTTCATAAGTATCAAAGTATCATACACCTACACAAGAATCCCAACATGTAGCAATGGCTATAACCTTGACTTGTGATACTTCCCACAAGTCTACATTTGTAGTAGCATCTAGTACCTTCACACGAAGCAACTAGTTTTAAAATTTCTTAATTTTATCTAATTTCTTTACTAGAGAATCCTTCAAGACTCCTAAAACTTTATCCAGCATTCAATATCATATATTCTTCATGCACTTTTTTTATGTGTATATTTATTTTTTGTATTTTAACAAATTATAGTTTGTGCTTCCCATCTCCTATGCTTCATATTATAAACCAGCTTCACTTAGTTTAAATTATATTATTTCTATATATCATAGGATAGTTTTGATTTATTTATTAGTAAAGTAGAAATAAAGAATGTATAGAAATACAATAAAAAATTAGATAAAAACCCTAAGAGGCATAGGAAAGTTATGTTCAACATCATTTATATTAAAACAATGTAGGATAATTAAATAGATTCACCTAATTAGTAATTAATCAACCTAGATAAAAATGAACTAGGAATATAATTAAAATGAATAAATCAAATATAAAATCGAAATGAATTATATGTTATAATTAGTTCAAAATATGATGATAAAGAAGTGTTGTAATAGACATCAAAAGTTGATTCACCAATATTCTAGAATTCAAACTTGCCTTAGATAAAGATTTTAGATTTTGTAGAATGATTGTTTTCACTTTGGACCACCTACATGAGTGTAGAATTGATCTATGAGTGTGAATTTGAACCTATGTGTCCAGACTTGATCTAAAACTTGTGGATGTGGTATGGTAGAATGTGAGCATTAGTATTTACAAACCCTTGATTTTACTATCTCAATGTATGTAAGGATAGGTAGTTTTTAATCTAGTCAATTTGAGTAACTTGTTGGATTGCAAGTTTCATGATCCCCTTGGTTAGAGCCTCAATAGACCAAATTTATGACTATGGTAAATGTTCTATAACAAATCCTTGTGTATACTCTAGAAATCTCAGACATGATTTTAAATGAGTGAATGAATGATCTGAAATACAATAACGAAGATTACAATTCAAGAAAGAAACATTATATAAATTGTCACAATAGCTAATCAAATGATCAACAAAATAAAAATTTGAATTTTAAAATTTAAAAGTTGAAAAATTAGATCTACATTTATAATTATAAAAAAGATCTAGAGATAAAAATCTGTATTAATTGTTACTTTTCTTTCCTCTAAATTAAGTTCAGCAGTTTCAAAATGTTAACTTGCTCAGCTTCCAAAATTATTTAATAAAACAAAAAGTAATTAGCATTAAAAAATATCAGAATTCACAATTTCTCTCTTAAACTCACTTTAAGAAGTAACTTGATAAATTTTCTCACAGAAGATTTCCTGTTATGAAGGGATTAGTGAGATGATGGTGTGGATTACCATCTGTCAAGATACAAATCCAGGTGAAAGGGTGTGATCAGCACCAATAACAAGAAGAATTATTACAAAATGAAATACCCAACAAGTCATCATCCTCGCATTTTAAATCATTTTATCCATCAGAAAAAGGTTTTGTCTCGATCAGGAAAAACAGCAAATGAAACTAATCGAAATCCACCATTCTCTTATCAAGTTCATTAACATGCCCAACTCGAGGAATTGCAACATATTACAAACCACCATAAAGTAGTATTATCCTTCTGAACTCCTACATAATACAAGGATCACAACTCTATAAAGCTAGAGGAACAGTAGGGGATGACTTAGAACAACACTAAAACCATGTCTTCAACCTGCAAAAAGCTATATCTCTCTTATTCCAGACAGGAGATCACTTCCTTCTACAGTTATCATCTTAACTAAAAACATATGTATAAAGCTCCATGCCATTCCCAGAGCAACATCAAGTTTGCTTCTATTGCATTGCCTTAAAGTTCTTGCAGGAGAGTTGATAAGGATAGGTCGTCATAACATGTACAACTTTCATCAAAATTGAGAGAATAATTGAACAGGTCATATTGAAAAGAATTAGATTTAGAATTACTTTTCCACCTTTTGCAATTACTCTTCAACCTTACAATCACATTCTTCCATCCACTTCCTCTTTCAGCCCTTTTTTTTCTTCCAACAACTGAATTCTTCTTCTTGTAACATCCAAAACAGCCCCACAAAAATTGAAATGCACGTTTTTCACAACAGTGTGAAGTTTCATTGTTTTTTCCAACAATTGATTGAATCTTAGTTGACATTTCAATTTCTCCTTCAATATAAACACTCTCTTCTTTTTGATGATAAATTGTTGAGTGTAGTTTAAAACGTTGATAAAAACAATCTTTTGAATACTACATAGATTATAGAAAACTCATACCAACTAATATAAAACTGCAAAGAAGTCTAAGAACATATGAAACAGATTGATTTCTTACACCGCAAACTGAAGAACACTTATAGCATCTCCATACAGGAGAATATCCAGTAGATTTGATAGTTTTTAGGATACGGGTAATAAATATTATTACTGTAATGGCTGGCAAACTTTAAGCAATTCTTTATTCTACAATAGTCGTAATAGATGATGCACCACTGCATTACTTAAAATGGTAATAATCTGAGTACAGAATATTATTGAACACTACATTGCTTTCAATGGAGTTAAGCTGTAAAAAATATTACAACCTGCTACCAAAAGTAAAGCGTCATTAGTCAATTTAAACAAACATTTTATTTTTCTTGAAGGGACCATTAATTGATACGTAAGTCTAATATTTATATTGTCCTATAATCTTTCTTTTACTGTTGTCCTTGAATTCTTTATTCAATAGATTATTGTTTAATAACCCGTTTGATCATTAAAAATTTGAAAAAGCCACCGACAATATATAATTTTTCTGATATTTATGCACGCTTAACCTTTTGTAGCTTTTCTTGTATGTTGAGTTATATGATGTCGTTGCATATATTTTCAGGTGACGATAGAAATGGATAATATTATTTATTTATCACTTTCACGTGCCTTTGTGACATCACTGTTAAGATCACATATCAGGAGGGCTATCTAAAGAAATACAGAGTTTAAATAAGGCTGGGAATTTGATGGTCATTTTCGTCTGTCAGATGAAAATTTTATGATAGTTTGATGATTTAATTATCTTTTAATTGATATTTTTTTTAAAAATTATGTAAACCAATAAAAATAAGAATTCAAAAAAATATTAATACTTTTTATTTTAATAATTTTTTTATATTTTTTAATAATCATTATTTTAATAGTTAATTTTATAATAATTATTGTTTTATTAGTTAATTTTGATATTTTTTTATTAATATATGATTTGATTTTGTTGTATGATTTTTATTGTTATTTTTTATTATTAAAAGAAGATTCAAGATCTTTACATCCCAACTAAAAATGATTAAAGGGAGATCTTTAATATATCTATAGATTTATTGTTATATTATTTTATCATGTTAATAGATATAAGATATTTCATTTAAACACCAAACAATTTAATGGTCAAACAATTAATACTTATTTTATTTTATATTTCATTTATATTTAAATAAAAATATTTATCTTATTTTTATTAATGAAATATTAATTATAACTATTAAACCATTATAAACCATTAACATTTATAAATAGCCAATATAAAACAATTATAATTAAACTTGATATTTCCATTAATAAAAACAATACCCATTCAATTACCTTTCAAGTTAGTGTAAGTATTTCAATAATGAGTTCATATATGATAAAACTAGCAATCACACCTTGGTGTGCAATAGGTATGCTGAAGAGGTGTGGAATGTCAATTACAGAAAATTTAAGCCTATTTTTTGCACAAATTTGTGTCTAACATGAGTTCAATTGGTTAGCCATTCATAAAATGATATTGTTAGTGCAACAAAGGGTTCTAAAAATGATTGAAAGAAAACTTTTGAATCAAGAAAACAATGAAGTTCTATGAAGAGGGAGCGGGGAGAGATAGGAAGAGAGATGGATGGGGAGAGAGAGTGGGAAATTTCTAGAGATGGAGGGGGAGAGAGGAATATAGAGGTAGAGATGAGTATAGAGCAACAGAGGAGGACTAAGACAAATAGATAGAGGTAGAGATGAATATAGAATGAGAGAGGAAGAGGGAGAAAAATAGATAGAGATATAGAGAGAGATAGAGGAAGAAATAAAGATAGAGAGATAGGGAGATAGAGGGGAAAATATAGGGAGAGATAGAAATAGAGGAAGAGATAAAGAGATATAGAGGAAGAGGAAGAGGAAGAGGAAGAGATAGAGAGAGATATGGTGAGATAAAGTGATATAAAGATAGAGATATAAGGAGATATAGAGAGAGGAGAGGGAGAGAGATAAAGAAAAAAAATAGAGAGAAGTAGAGGAAGACAAATAGAGATAGAGAGGGAGATAAAAATAGGGGGGGAGAGAGAGAGAGAGAGAAGGGAAAAGAAATAAATAGATATAAAGATATATGGGAAGATGAAGGGAGAGAAATTTTGAGATATAAAGATAGATAGGTGGATAGGGAGGGAGAAAGAGATCGATAGAGATGGGGAGAGATAGAGAGGGGGGGGGAGAAAGGGAGAGAGAGAGGTAGAGGGGGGAGAGAGAGAATATGGGGAAGAGGGAGATATATGTAGAGAGGGGGAGAGAGGGAAAGGGAGAGGGAAATATATAGATAGAGGGTGATATAGAGAGATAGAGAGGGATAGAGAAAGAGATAAAGAGATAGGGAGATATATGTAGAGAAGGATATGGATAGAAAGAGATAGAGAGATGAGTGAGAGGGAGGGAGAAGGAGAGAAATAAATATAAAGATATAGAGTATAAGATATGGAGGGAGAGATGGAGTGAATAAGATAGAGAGAGGGAGAAATTTCTAGAGATAAGGAGAGAGATGGATGGGTAGAGAGAGGGAGACATTTCTAGATATGGACGGGGAGAGAGGAATATAGAGGAAGAGATGAATATAGAGCGAGAGAGGAAGAGTGAGACAAATAGATAGATGTAGAGATGAATATAGAATGAGAGATGAAGAGGGAGATAAATAGAGAGAGATATAGAGGGAGAAATAAAGATAGAGAGAGATAAGAAGATAGAGGAGAGATAGAGAGGGATATATAGAGAGGAAGAGGGAGCAAGAGAGAGATGGTGAGATAGAGTGATATAAAGATAGAGATATAAGGAGATATAGAGAGAGGGGGAGACAGAGAGAGATAAAGAGATAGAAAAATAGAGAGAAGTAGAGAAAGACGAATAGAGATGGAGAGGGAGATAGAAATAGGGGAGATATAGAGAGAGGGGGAGATAGATAAATGGGAAGATAAAGGGAGAGAGAGGTTGAGATATAAAGATAGATAGGGGGATAGGGAGGGAGAAATACTGGGAGAGATGGGGAGAGATAGAGAGAGGGGGGAGAGAAAGGGAGTGAGCTACTTGTAGAGGAGGGAGAGAGAGAAGATGTGGAAGAGGGAGTTATATGTAGAGAAGGGGAGAGAAGAAGAGGGGAGAGAGAGGGAGAGGGAGAGGGAAATATATAGATAGAGGGCGATATAGAGAGATAGAGAGGGATAGGAAAAGAGATAAAGAGATAGGGATATATATGTAGATAAGGATATGCATAGAAAGAGATAGAGAGATGAGTGAGAGGGAGATCAAGAGAGAAATAAAGATAATTTAGATATAGACTAGAAGAAATGGAGAGAGAGATGGAGTGAATAAGATAGAGAGAGAAGGGGGAGAGAGGGAAAGAATATATATGTATAGGGAGAGAGATAGGGAGATAGATGTAGAGAGCTATAGATAAAAAGAGATAGAGAGGAGTGAGAGAGAGAAAGAGATAGAGGTAGACATAATGAGATATAGATAGAGAGGGGGAGGGAGAGATAGGAAGATAGAGATAGAGGGGACAAGAGTGAGAGAGAAAGAAGGTGATAAAGATAAGTAATAGAGAGAGGTATAGATAGGCGAAAAGATAGATAAATATATAGAGATAGAGGTAGGGAAGGAGAAAGAGGGAGTGTGTGTGTGTATGGGTGAGAGAGATATAGAGAGGGAGATATATATTTATCAATAGATAGAGAGGGAGGGAGAGGGGGAGAGAAATAGAGAGAGGAGAGAGAAGTGGAGAGAAATATAAATGAGTGATAAGGAGAGAGGGAGAGATAGAGATAGATATAACTTGGGAAATATAGAAATGGTGTGAGAAAGATAGATAAACATATATATAGGGAGTGATGGAAGGAGAGAGAAAGAGGGAGATGATGAGAGAGGGGGGGATGGAGAGATAGAAAGATAAAGATATAGAAAGTGATATACAGAGAGAGGTAGAGAGAGGAATATATAGAGGGAGCAAGAGTGAGAGATGCAGGAGGTGATAGAGAAAAGTAATAGAGAGGGGGTAGAGATAGAGAGATAGAGATTGTCGTGCCTACTTTTTGGACACATAATGGACACAAAACAACTTAACTATTCTACAACAACTTTACTAATTTGCAATTTTTATTTTTTTTTAAACATAACATATAATACACTACTTTAAGGAAGAGTTTGATGACATCATTTAGTTAAGAGTTCGAATAGCAATAACTTTTTAATGTAATTTAAGTGACTACTTCTAATTAACGACACAATGTACCTCCTACTTGCTCAAGTTCCTCTTGCATGACATTAAGTCATAAATTCCTTTCTCTCAATACCTGTACCTACAAGGTGTCTACATTACTAGATCCACACGTAGGATAAATGGATGATTAGTTACATGATCATCAAGATAAGCCATATCATTAATTTTAACTCTGACAATCAAATGATAGTTTATGACTAAATTTACAATGAGGAATAGAGTATGCATAACATCAAGAGAGGTTAGTGAGTATAAGAAAACCTTAGAAGATAAGACCAAAGGGCCAAAGCTATTCCTCGAGGGCTCATCTCTGATGGCCTTGCCTACGTGACACGCAGAGGCTTCGTAGTTCGACACCTTGAGTTTTCTCCTACTCATTTGACTAACCAACCAAGGGTATATCCACTAGGTTTCAAATGATGACTCTACCTCAAACATAATCATACCCCAAATATATGCTAAACTCAATTCTTTACTCAAATACATCCTATGCCCTTATTCTATGAGGTATAAAGCTAAGAGAGTGGGTACGCAACCCTTTATAGGGTCCATTTCTCCAGAAAAATTTCATGGTCGGTTGCCACCCACTTAGGTGAAGCTAGAGATCAGAAAACCTAGTTAAGGATATACTAGTAAAATGTGGAGCATAGAAATAAATGCTCATACTTGCACAAACAATAACACAAGGCATAACAAGATGCTAGGAAATAAATCTATTAATTATTAACAAGATAGAAAATTCACTTATTTTGTATATTGAAAATTCATTTAGTAGACATAGATCCAGGAACAACAAAAACCATTTCCAATTCAAATAACAATTATTTAAGCTACAAAAATTTACAATTTTTTACTATTCAATATCAAAGGATATCTACATGGGTAAATATTTAAATTATAACATGATATCCAAGATTTTTTTTTATTTAATCAAGTTAAATAAATGTTTCACTTTATAAAATAATAATAACTAATAAAAGAAGATCATATTCTACCCGTTGATAAGAATAATACCTTCCAAATCAATCCACTATAATTAATTGGTTAATTATCAAAATATTGACTAAAATTTCTAAAAAATGTAAGAATTACCTACTTAGTGATATTAAAGTTTACACTAATTGATTAGATATCTCTCAAAATTATATTTCTATCAAAATTTGGTTGACATCCAAGTGCCATAACCAAAGGTTTTATTTTACAAGAATACACTTAAATATCTTTTAGGGACAGTTATCCAATCAAAGTTACCCTCTAAATACTAGAGAATACCATATTGAGTGCACCGTAGATATATAGATATTTCAAACTCAAAGGAATCTCCCTTATATAGTGAAAAAAAACACTTCATTAATACCACAACTACACCAACATACTTCTACACATACATGAACATGTAAAGCATCGTGTATCAGCTATTCAAGACTATGCTAAAATGAATCACCTCAATAATAAAGCTTTGTTTAAAGACAAAGTAATGGTAACAATATCCTAGAATAACTTGAAAACTATCATTTATTATTATTATTAACAACATTGTTCTTTAATCAGCAGTAGCCTATCATGGCCTTCTTCTCGCTAAAGAAGCTAGGGTTACTAGGCTTTGGTTCTAGAAGGGGACTCTCTCAATATCATAAATTGTCTCCTTAAGCTAAGTTCGTCGTCTTGGTCCATTTCTCATCTAATTAATGATGCTCTTTCCATCATTGATTCTTTTGCTGAGGTGAAAATTACTCACATTTATTGGGAGGCTAACTCTCTTGCCAATGGGTTCACCAATTTGGGAGTGATCTGCCTCGTAATTTTTGGCACAATTATGATGTCATTCCTTTTAACCTTCAGTGTATCTCTAATAATGACCAAATGTCATGTCTTGGTAGTGGATATATGGGGAGATAAGTTATTTTATTTCCTCCTCGATTGGTTTTTGAACTTTGATTTTAGTGCTTGCTCATTTAATAATTGTTTTTCTGTTGATTATGAGATCATGGGTTGGGAGTTAAGGACTGGAGATACTTGGTTTTTTAGGCTCACATGGATTGTGGGTGTTTTTTTCATTTGCTTCTGGATTGTTCGCCTAACCCTCTCGGTGCAGAAGAACAAAGTGTAGGTTGTGAGTAGGTTGTTTTCGTCTGCCATGGGAGGGGCTCAATGCAGATTGGGGTCACTTTCTTGCAATGAATTTTGTTAGAATAAGCCTGCCTAGGAACACTTGGAGAAGGGTGGTGTTTTCCCCTATTTGTTGAGGCTTCATGGTTCTAATGTAGAGGTGACAAAGGCTTTTGTGAATGGCTGGAAAAATAGAGTTCTTCATTTCCAAGGTGTGGAGGTAAATGTAACTGAGGAATTCATTACTAAGATTACTAGTCTTCCTACTAAGGGTAAGAAGTTTTATAGGGATCGGGCTACGGCTAAGACTACCTTAGCAATTTTTTTCAAAGGCATAGAGAAGCAAAAGCTTAGGTGCATTGGTAGTGGGGGGTATGCAAGGAAATCTATTAAACCACTCTGGTGAGATGTTTCCCTTGCGATTATGCAATTCTTCACACTAGAGGGAAGGTACTCTATTATTTACGGTTATCACTTCATGTTGCTAAATCACTTTTGTCACAAGAATCTAGTTTTGTTCCCCTATTATTTGCTTGTTTCTATGGAAACCAGTATTGATGATCATAAAAAGAATCTCGGGAAGGCTATTATTCATGAAGGCCTTATGAAACTTATAATTGATCACATTAAAATGAAGTTGTTACCTATTGCTCCTAAGCTCTCTTTTGCTCATAAAAAGGATGGAAATAATTATAGTTATGAAATTGGTGAGTCAGCGGAAGACTGGGACGGTGATTATGAGGAAGAAGACTCTGAAGATGATGAGTTTTTGGAGGATGAGGGGAAGTCTGAGGATGAATCTAAGGACTCTAAGTCTTTATCTAAGGGTTATGAGATGGGTGTTGAAATGAATGAAGTTGTTGCTCCTTCTGTGAAAAAGAATTGGAAGGGGAAAAAAAGGGGCCCTAAGAAAGAGAAGTGTGCTCTTAAGCAGGGGGTTGATGAGTTGAAAGTTATGGAGGAGACCCCTGTTCCTTTGGCTAAAGGGATTCAAGGGGATTTTTAAGAGGAAAATGAGCAGGCAATTAAGGATAATGTGTAGGATGGTGAGGTTTGTGTGAATTCTAAGGTGTTTATTCCTAGCCATGATAATTTTGAGTCACCTGTTGGTAATAATGATGAGCAGGTAAAGAAGACTAAGCATAAGGATGGATGGATTGAAATATTGGTTCATTTGGTCGATATCCCTGAAAAATAGTGGGTGAAAGTGGAGGTTATTGAGGTTGAATACTCCCCTATGGAGGAGGATTTGGAGGGAAAAGGTGGGGATCGGAAGGAACCCAATGAGTGTTGATGATTCTACTGTTGCGCCAATCAATTAGGAGGAGATCAATATGAACCTCTTTTGCAGAATGGCGAAGGACGCCACTAGAAACCTTCTCTCCCTTGTGAAATGGATATTTTTGGAAGTAAAGGACCTCAATATTAGGCTTAAAGAATGGAAGGAATTATGCGTGTCTTTGGTGAATTGCAATCAAAGGGAATGGTCGGTGAGAGATAAGGTCAAGACTATGAAAGTGATCCTCGATAAAGTTGCAATGGATGCTAAAAGACTTGGTAAACTCATGAGGAAAGGTTGACCTCTTTGGAAAATATTTTCCATAGGATTAATGAGGAGCGATTAGTGGATATGGAGGAAAGAATTAACAAGATTAGCAGTGACCTGCATACTATGGTTAGAATCAGTAATTAGTCCTTAAAGACCAGTGCTCAGGGCTTGTCATTTTTGAATGATAATCCATCAACTGGATAGGTAAGCCATTGAATTTGGGAGAATATGAGGAGGCTATTGTTGAGGTGAATCGTATGAACCTGGAGGAGAAAATTGTGGATGTTTCCCAGTGCATGGAGAAGAATGTAGATGTTGGTCATTGCTTGTGTATGAGGAGAAAGACTAAGAAAAGAGCAACAATTTCATTCCAGGATCTTGAGGATTTGGTAGATATGCATGACATGGTCATCTCTAGTAATATGAATTCTGCCAAGGTGCTCGATAAAATGTTGTAGTTTTTCGCTATTGTTTTTGGTTAGGTCAGCCTTCGGTGTTGATGTTTTGCTAGTGGGTTGTTGATGGGTTGTCTACCTTTATCTTTTTTCAACATTTTTGACTTTTTGGGTTGTTGGTGTTCATGTTTCTCTCTTTTTAGTAGTTTTCCTTCATTCTAAAGAGTTTTGGGGTCCCTTCAAAACCTGCTTTTCCTAATCAAAAACAACATTGTTCTTTAATTTCCATAGTAATTAAATCGCCCATACTATTGATACTCATTAATATTATTATTTACTTTATCAATGGAAATATCACTATTAGTTTCCTTATTAAATTTTAAGAGCGTAAATATACCCACAAGATAATGGAAATACTACCAAAACTAGGTTTTAGGCTAGTATCAATGCATATAAACAATTAAGACCAAGGTAATACAAATATGAATGTTTGTGATACCAATTAAATGGGTAATAACCATGACACTATTATTAATATGGCTATTAATGTAGACACCTTTAGCTAATAATAATGATATCCTCATTATTCATTTTTTTTAGATTCTTGCTTAATGACCATATCATATCTCATTGATATTAATATCACTCATGATGTCAATATAACTGTATAAATTATAATTATTAAGATTATTATTAATGTTACCATTTTTGACTTCTATTAATATAAATGGAATCATTTAAGAATGCATTTTTCCAAACTAAGGTGCCAAAGCATGTGCCAAAGTGGGAGTTTTGGAACGAGGTAAAGAGAACTATGAAAGTATAATGGACGGGTGTTTTGTCAGATTATTTAGTCACAAAAACTCTAGTAGACATGTATGCAAAAGTATCACCCTTTGACTTGCAAAGGCGTTGAGATTTGCAAAAGTGTCACCCTTTGATTTGCACAGGAATTGGACTACATCTAACGGCTTACAAAGCAAAAATTGATTATATAGGGATGTGAGTCCCATTGGGCATGCCAAAATGTCATATGGTTAGCTCAATTGATCAAATAACATCAAAATAAAAGTAATTAGGATCTTAAAACACTAAGAAACTACAATATTATGATCAAATGAAATCCATAATCAATGAAATTTAATTAACAACACTAAGAAGATTCAATTCAAAAGCATTGAACCAAAATTTAATCAAATGAATCTAAACTAGTGTGAAAACCTCTCAATCCCATTGTGGATTTGAAGAAAACTTGTGGTGTAGTGATGTGGAGTGCTCAAAATTTCCTAATCCATTGTGCAAAATCTTGATTTGATGAGGGTTGATTCACAAGATTATCCCTAAAATGCTTAATATTTGAGGCAAGAATTCTAGAGAGTAACTTTGTTATGAGAATTGTGAATGATTTCATATGAAAAAGGCCTGGTATTTATAAAAATTTAAAACATTGATCAATGGTGACTTATTTACATGTTAGTTAAGTTTACTTAGGTCCTAGGAAGGAATCTTTCTAGAAGGTGTTAGTTGTCATTAGTTGTTATCTTATCTTTTGAAAACTACTACATGTGAACCTAGGTAAGTGTGACTAGTTGTCTCATGTCATATGATTAAGGCACTTGTCATACTCATATGACATCTTGTATCTCACCTTGGCTATATAACCAAGGGGTCTCTCTCATTTGTATCAATCACAATCATATCATTGAATCATATTGATAAGAATCAGTTTATTCTTGTCGAATTTCATTCTCTCTCTTCTTTGTGATTTCCATTTGATCTCAAGATCTTGGTAGCTATAGCCAATTCTAACATGGTATCAGAGCAGGTTGGGTGCCATTAGATAGTCTTTTTCTGAAGAGAGATACCAGATTTGGGGACATGTTCCATTTTTTACTCTTTATTGTAGGTTCAAATCAGAGCTTGTTGGTACAAATCTAAGCTCACCATTGCGTCTAGAAGGTTCGAGAAAATTGATTTTCCCTTGTGTTTCATCCAAATCGGACATATGAGGCCAAATCTATGAGGGTTTGAAGTTGAAGGTTGGTTGCCATATCTAGAAGGTAGCTACAATTTTGGAGCATTTTGGGTCAAATTCGACCATGCCATTGCGTCGAGAAGGGCCAAAAACCCTAAGATTGACTGCCAAATCATCCAAATCAAATTAGTTGTCTAGTGAGGCAAAAAAAAATTGCCCAAGATGTTGTACAGCCCATAAGCATCATAATTGCAACAACAGTACGATTTTTGTAAAAATGAATTATTTTCTTCTATCGAAAAAAATTTTGAAAATTTTTTAATATCGATTTGATTTTTTTTCTAAAAGATTTGTATTAAAAATCAAATATCAAAAAAAATCAAAAGGAAAAAAGTTCGCAAATATTTTGTAGATTTTGCAGGCCTATACCTATGTACTATAAGTTACCGACACCATGGCCTTGCGCCACGTGGCGGTCTGTGAGCGGACCCCATACTACCGACCGGTAAACATTCACCAGCGTCGGCATTTTCAAAACCGGCGGCCATCATAAATAAAAATTCGGCCTCCTTTCACAAAGAACTAGTGGTCAAATAGCTCAGCGTCGGATTTCCAGAAATTGGGCAGCGATAAAGGAATATTTCATCTGAAGATTCCTCACAATTGAATATTCTGCCACTGAATATTCCTTTGGTATATTTGTTGCGACAAATAGACCTGCACCGATCCATGAAGTGCAATCGGCCATCAAAATAAAGCTTAGTATTGGATGACATCATTACCATGTCATCATTTTCTTTAAAAAAAATTCAGCCCCCTCCCATTTGCATTTTCATTTTTGCAGCTCAACTTTGGAGGCCCATAACTCAGTCATTTTTGCTCCTTTTTTCAAGCAAATTTTTTTTATTTGGGCTAATTTTTTGTGCTTTTTGTAGTGGTGCAATAAAATTCTGATTTTGGTGTCTGGTTTCTCCAAAAATTTCAGATTTTCACAGGTGTTGTTGCTTCGTCCTCATTTTGGGAACTTTGGGAGCTCATATCTTGCTCCTATGATAACATTTTTGGGTGCAATTTTTTGAAAGTGCATAATTTTTCATGTACTTTTCAGTGGTATGATCAGATTGATCTCATTTTGTACCAAAAATTGTACTTGATTATGTGGCCTATTTTGGCATCTGTAAGCACTAAAATCAAGTCTAGCTTGTTGTTTTTGGCATCTAGCAATTGTAAACGTGCGCACACTAAATATAAAGTGCCACAAATTAGATATTTCTTGGGGGTTTCTTGATTAAGTGATTTTGGGGGAGTCTCTTGGTGCATTGCTTTGATTTGTTTGCTTGTGCTCTCTTGTTTCCATGGATCATTCTAAGGTTCCTTTGCTCACATCATATAATTATTCAACATGGCATCAAAATGCATGTAGTATTCTAATGACTGAAGGTCACTCTCTATATGTTGAAAATAAGGTACCTAAACCTACAGATGAAGATAAAAAGATAAAATGGATGATTGAACATACCAAAGCTCTTGGATGTCTTCGTAGACTTGTTTCTCAAGATTTTTTGTTTCAACTTGAATCATGTAAAAATTATCATGAAGCTTGGGATAAATTGAAAACATTGTATGGTACTATAGATGAAGTAAGAGGTTATCAAATTGATAATGAACTGATGAGCCTTGATCCTAAGGAATTTCACAACATCCAAGACTACATCACTAAGGTTAATGATCTAAGAGAGAAATGTAAAGCATGTGGAATTGATAAGAAGGACATTCAGTTGGTCTACAATACAATGAATAAACTTGGTCATGATTATGCCTCTTTTGTTTCTAGCTTTCATACGCCTAGATTGACTATGGGGTCTGCATATACTACACCTTCATTTGCATCATTTTTTGAGATGTTGATACATGAGCAACAAAATCTTATCTCAATGGGTCTCATTAAGACTTTTAAATCTCAGGCATTGTTGGTTAGTCAGGTGAAAGAATCAGAATCAGATAAGAAACAGAAGAAAGCAAAGAATAACCCACATTCAGATCAAGCAAAGAAAAAATTATCTTCTAAAGGGGAATCATCAAAGAAGGAGAGGCCTTTTTGTGCATATTACAAGAAGGATGGACATGAAGAACATTATTGTTATAAGAAGGATATTGATGAGTTGAAAAAACTTCTCAAAAAGAATCACATCGATTTGCCTTCTAGAATTTCTCAATCACCTTCTTCTCCTTCAAAACAATCTAAAAAGGACAAAGGTCAAGCATCTACATCAAGATATAAAGGACAAGCTCTTTGTGCTTTTTCAGGTACAAGATCAAGGAGATGGCTTCTAGATTCAGGGGCATCTCATCATATGGCATCTTCACAATCTATCTTCTCTTCATTCCAGCCTTGTATTATGTCTCATATCTTGATGGGAAATAATTCATACATGAGTGTAATTGGGAAGCCCGATCTATTAGTTTTGGGGAAAACACTTTCCAGGATGTCTTATGTGTTCCTCATTTGATGAACAATATTCTTTCCATATATCAAATTACACATGGTGGAGATGGGAGGGGTTATCCCACAATACTGGTTTACAATTTTTCGGCAAACTGGACACTAAACTGATTTTTTAAAACTAAATCTTCACTTTCAAGCTCCTATAGCGGCTAAACCGTGAGGAATTTGAAGATGATACAAACTAGTAATTTGTGACGTTTTGTATATAGATTCTAAATATATTTTTTCAAAAAATTTGAAATCCGATTGCACTTCTTTTTCCATCTTCTTTGAAAACTAGCTTTTTTTTTAAAACAACATTTTTGAGTGACGCTCACCGTATACAACATAATTTTTTTTGTATGAAGGATAAAATTCTAATTTTTTCAAATTTAGATTTGAATCCACGATATTCCAGTAACTTTCACTTCTTAGTTTCATAGTGTTCTTATTAAATATTTTTTCCTTAATCAAGTTTCAAGTCAAACCATAATTCAGACATAGGTGGATTGTATAAACATAAATTTTTTTGTATGTATCAAAAAAAAAAAAAAATTAATGAATCAAGGACATTTATACCCAGCCTAAACATTTTTTATTTTTTTTAAATTGATAATCTGCTATTTTTCCACATGTGCAAAATAAAGAGCTTGATTTTCAATGAAAAACCTATGTTTAATAAAACTAAAAAAACAAATACATAATAAAACCAAAACATATTAAAATTATATTCGTTGGATAACTCATTCCGAGGACTACCATCATCCGATTGGGTTTGTGAGGTTTCCTCCATTTTCTTCCTCAACCTAAGCTTTCAAGCGTAAAATTCTAGACTTTTTTACCACCTGAGGGGGAGAAGGAGGGAAATGGGGGGCTCGAGCGAACCCCCTTTCAAAAAGGGTTTCCTTTATTTATTTTTGCGAGAATGGTGGGAAGTTAATTGAATCGGTTCGCTCGAACGCAAGTTCATTCAAACCCTCTTTTGGTTCGTTCGAACCTATTAGTTCGTTCAAATCCCAAAAATGAAATTTTTTGACATGGGGTCATTTTTTTCAACTTTTCCTTCCTCACTCCAATTGTAAACCACTTTTGTGGGTTCACCCGAAGGACTATGGAGTTCACACCTGATTCATTCATCATTCAAGACTTGGAGAGTAGAGATATCATTGCTATTGGGGTGGTTGATCATTCATCTCGGTTGTACACCTTTGCAGATTTTGCTTCTGATGATGACATTGTTCCTTTAACTATTGATCATATGAACCATGATTCAGAGGAGACATTTGGCTACTTGAACTTGGGATTTCTCACATCAGATCCAGTTATTGAGTCATGCATTTCATCTCCTCCACCTACTGTTGCATTTGATTATGCTTGTGTTTCTACAGTGTTGGTTCCTTGTGATTCAGTGCAGCAGACTATGCATTGTCTTCCAGATATGTCTACTTTGGATGGCTTCTTGGTAGGTATTTCAGACTTGTTTTTGGAGTCTCATCTTGAAAATTTGGGGGACATCATCAATAAAATTCATCTTCTCTTTGATAAAGATGTTCCTTCTTCGGTTGTTGTGAGAGAACACTCTAACACTCTTGTTCATTCTCTACATGATCATTCTTTGCAGTTTGACATGACTATGGATACTTTTGGATAGGATTTGGAGGAGGCTTCTTTTTCTTCAGAGGGGATATTATTTTCTTTGGGTCATGTTCTACATTCATCTCTATTAGATGTTGGATTTTCCTCTTTAGCAATGTGGCCTAGAACTCTTGTTTGGAGTGTGTTAGCTTTCAGCATTAACAAGGAGACACTTGAGTATGCTTTAAAGACATCATCATCCATCATCCATATTCCTGACATCCTACATACATTCTTGGTTTTGTTTCTTCCTAAGGGGAGGAACTTTGTTCGCTGAGATTGGATCATCTTCAGCAATGTCAATCTTCTACCATCATTACAGGAGACTCAACATTAGGGAGGGGAGGCTGCCTTGTCTCTCTTCTACTTCTCTCTTATGGGGGGATATTTTTCCTCACATGGATTTTTTACCTTCTCATGCATCATTGAGAGCATTTTTTTTTTGTATCTTTTATCCCTCTTTTGGGGAGGAGTTTTTCCCCACTGGGTTTTCTCCTTTTCTCCATTTGTGAGAGATTGCATTGCATATGTACATGGGTACCTAACATGGCCTAGTAGTCAGGACCCATCTTTGTGTCATTTGCATAATAATCTGCTACTCCCTAAGTTGCACTTAAGGGGGGGTGTTGGTGTAAATAAAGTCTTGTACCTAATTAATTCATTACTGGGGGACTTATTTACATGTTAGTTAAGTTTACTTAGGTCCTACGAAGGAATCTTTCTAGAAGGTGTTAGTTGTCATTAGTTATTATTTTATCTTTTGAAAACTACTACATGTGAACCTAGGTAAGTGTGATTAGTTGTCTCATATCATATGATTAAGACACTTGTCATAATTCTATGGCATCTTGTATCTCACCTTGGCTATATAACCAAGGGGTCTTTCTCATTTGTATCAATCACAATCACAATCATATCATTGAATCATATTGATAAGAATTAGTTTATTCTTGTCACATTTCATTATCTCTCTTCTTTGTGCTTTCCATTTGGTCTCAAGATCTTGGTAGCTATAGCCAATTCTAACACTACATATGCCTTCTATAATTCATTATAACCTTTTAATATTACATTGTAAATACACTTTCTCTTCCTAATAGTTGTTTCTCTATCATCTTTTAAAAATGTTTAAGTATATATACATTGATATATTACTCCCATAATTTCCACCTCTTCTCACCTACTAGCATCTTCTACCATAATTGCATCTTGTGTTATTAATTCTCTTAATTGTATTACTACTCTCCTCTTTTATGAAATTTTTATTTCTAATGATTATGGACTTCTACCCTTAATACTTAAATTGTCATATCATTTTTTATTTAATTAATTTTTTATTTTATCATCTTTGTTATCTTCTTTATATTTTTTAGTATTTAGTCTATCATTCTTGTTATTTTCTTTATATTGTGTTATTTTTACCCTCTCTAAGTCTTTTGATGCTTTTAATTTTATAAATTACGCTTGTTATCATTTATTTTGCTAAGTTTTCTTATTTTAAGCTTTAGATATTTCAAATTTTTTCTTCTATCATATTCCAAATTGATCAATATCTTTTAGTCATTTTTTTCTTACCATTAATACCCTCTTTGGCTCAATACTCTCCAAGTCCAATTTTACATGTATTATATGTTTTCATTAACCTTAATCCCCGTGCCTTCTAATCAATTTATCTCATTGAATACTAAATAAAATGTCTTTGTATCCTTCCTTTATTCTATGTCATACCCTAAGCTTAGCATATTAAGCAACTTTCTAACAATCATGTGAGAACCCCTTATTCACAAATTATATATCAATTAAGAGATTAACCTTACTTAAATATCTCTCTTCCTCCTCCTATGAATTCATCCCTCTTGGTATTAATTATTATCCAACATCGAAGATCTTGAATGTTACAAATTGAGAAAGAATAAGTATAAATTTTAAATTGAAGATCATGATGTTAATGGTAGTGGTCACTATAGTATTTGAAAGGTTAAAAATTGTCATTGATTATGGTTTAGGACATAGAGCAACAATCTTCTACACTTCTCATTCAAGGAAACCCTAGAGATCTCAATCCAAGGATGAAGTAGGGGAAAGAGATCTTGCAATAGGGTGTCCCAGGGTATGATTAATGATTAAAGAGAGGTTCACCACCAAGCTAGGGCTTGGAAAGACAAATGGCATGCAAGATCTATTGAAAAAACCTAATTGTTGTTGTTTTAAGAACAGATATACAGAAATGAAAGCAAACAGAAAATGCAACATAAGAGACAATGAACACAACCAAGTACCCTGGGAAAACCCTCCAACATGAGGGGGAAAAACCCAGCAAATATCTCTCTTATATATTGTAGGAACAGGAGCAGAAATCTGCTTTACAATACAGGCCCAACACATAGGCTAATTTGATACAATGAATAATAGCACCTCTCCTAGATGCAAAAGATACAAATGAATATGTTCTTCCTTGAAATCGGTCTGCTGCTGAAGTGCGACCTCCTTCTATGAATGCGAATCTTCTTCATGAACTTGATTGAGATGGATGATTACAATGACAAAGTGACCTTGCCTTTATACAAGTGAGGCGCCTCTTCACTTAGGTCGGCTCACATAAAAGAATCACAATAAACATAATAAACATAATAAAGTCGGCCCTTTGCATTTATATTATTTGTTTGATATAAATTAAATAGCCGAATGGCTATACATTTAATTTGCTTTCTTCTTGGAATGGGTGGAAGAAGGCACCCTTTTATAACATCAACACACTAATGATATGCAAAACTTCACTAAATGACCAAGAAATGAATGTAAAATAGAATAGGGTGATCCCACAATAATGGGTTACACTTTTGGCCAACTTGGACATTGAAATCAAGATTTTTCACTAGATCTTCTTTTCACCTATAGAAGTTAAACCATTAAGAATTTGAAGATGAATAAAACTAGTGATTTGTGATATTTTGTGTTGAGAATCTAATTATATTTTTTAAAATTAAAAAATAAATTGTGAATAATTTTATGTAGTTTTTATTAACTTATTTTTTTTACTAAACATCATTTTCAAAAACTGATGCTTACTTTCAGCTGCATAACTTTTTTTATAGAAAGAATACAATTCTAATTTTTTAAATACAATTTTTTCACACCATTATCTAGTGGATAGATATTTTTTCATAATTTTTTGTTCATTATATATTTTTTAATTAATTTTCTAATTCATAGTAATTATAATTTGGATATATTATACTTTCAGCTGCATAACTTTTTTTGTATTCATTTGAATTAACTTATTCTTTTTTTGTTGGAATAAGGACATCAATAGCTAGTGTACATGCATTTTTAAGAATTTTTTTCTCTCTTTTCCTATTTTTCCGTATGTGTGAAATAAAGACCTCGATGTTCATTGAAAAACCTACATTCACAAGAAATAAAAAATAAATATAATAATTAAATTAAATATATTTAAAATTATAATTTTTGGGAAGCTTATAATAAGGACTACATGTTTACAAAAAAAATAATTTTAAATAAATTAATTTGATCCCCTAAAAGGTAAATCAAAAGTGGTTTTTTATCAACATTTTGATAGGTGTAGAGGAAACTCCATTTTAGGTATGGTTTAAAACTAGCGGCTTTCTATCCAAGGGAGTTTGATATAAGTGGGTTTGATCAAACCCTCTTCAATTAAAACCCTTAAAATGGAACCTTGTTAAGGCTTAAATCATTATATTTTCTAATAATATTTGATTTCAGTAAAAATCAAGATGTCCCAAAAAGTGTAACCCATTATTGTGGCAGCACCCAATAGGAAACTGAAAGAGAAAAGAGGGGCACCTAAAAAGCTGTAGCAACTTGAATGAAGTCCTAAAATGTTGAAAATGTTAAATTTAGTGGACATTTCCAAGACTCATATGCCAATCTAGGCGATTTAGTCTCGGATCAAGGTTTTTAGGTAGGAACAAAAATCTAGCAAAGATGAGTCTGAAACTCTTGAAATCTACAAATTTGATTGTATTGGGATTCATACACCAGAAGTGGCATATCAGTCTAGTTTGGATTTTTTAGAGAATTGGGATTTGAATATGCTATTCAATATCTGCTCTATCTACTCAACCTGATTTATGGGTCTAAATTGTTGAATTTTGCTTTGTAGATGTCTTCCAATGGTCTTCTAAACAAGGTGACAACTTGGACAACTTTGAACACTTGACAACTTATTTCCAATCTTGCTCCTTAGAAGGTTTCTAACCTAGATCTACAAATCACACACTAAAGAGAGGGGAAAATGTTGTTTTGTTAGTGGAAAGGGATTTACCTTGGTCAAGCCCCATTTTTGTAATCAAACCTTGTAATGAAATCAAATGGAAAGGAGGAATGATGAATGAACAAAATATAATGTTGTAACTCACCAAACCCTAGCAATAAAGTGTTGCAAACATGTATGAAATGGCTCCAATGGATGTAGATCTTGACTCTTGCTTGAATGTGATAGATCTTGAATTGAATGCTAGCTTGAATCATGAAACCCCACATCACAATTGTTAGCTCAAAAATAAACATGATGCATGATGACTTTGGCATGATGCTTGATACTTGAATAATGCTCCAAAACACTTGATAATAAGCTCTTGAAGATTCTTGAATGCTCTTGTAAACACTTGAATTCTCTTGTGAACACAAATTTTCTATAAGGAATGCTCTCATGAAAGTCTTAGGTCTCTTGTGAATGCTTAGGTGAAAATGAGTGAAATAACCTTGTATTTATACTTTTTTATGCCAAATTTCCTGAAATTACAACTCTACAAGCTAGCATCAGATCTAGGAGAATAAAATCTTGCCAAGGATTTGAATTAAATTTAATTTTGGGCCACACATGACACATATGCCAGAAGTGGTGTGTGAGTCTCATTAGGCTAGGCTATGGGACACATTTTTCAAGAAAAGCTTAGATTCATGTGAAATCGGGATTGAGGCCCCGAAACATAGGTGGGACCCATACACCCAAGGTGGTGTATGAGTCCCAAATCACTAAATCTAGGCCATACAATCCAAAAACACCTGAATTATGATTGGATGTTGGTTTATGTCAAGATTATCCTCAGAAAGATGCATTAATCAAGGCTTGTGGATGCAAAACAAAGCCAAATAAGGCATAAAGAAGCCCAATTAATTAATAAAACCATAGATAAGTGTGAAAGTGTGGTGCAACACTTTACAATGCCCTAAATAAGGCACAACTAGGTCCATTTAGTTTACAAGGTCCCAAGACCTAATCTGAATGTGTTAAACACATTACAACACTAAATCAAGGTAGCCTTAAGCTTAATTTAACAAGGAGGACCCAAACAAGTGTAAAAATTTCACAGACAACATTTTTTGACACTACAGTATCTATGATTTCTAGTATGTCCTTAAAGATTTTTATAGGTTTACTCTTTTAATTTTTTATGGAAACAATGATTTGAAGATTTGTGTTGCTACTATTTGATCAAAGATTTAACCCCTTTATGTCATTTTGTAATAAATTTAAATATGGATTGCTTAAAGTTGCCTTAAGCCATGAGTCTCCTAGAAAAATGGCTTTTGGTTTTTTGGAGAAAGTATTAATAGGAAAATTTATGTCTTTAGCCAAGACCCAAAACCTTGGATGATTGGTTCAATATCCATTAGAAACCCTTATTTAATGGTAGAATGAGAATTTGTTTTGTGGAAGAGGACAAAGATCTAATTTTTAGAAGTGGCTCATATTTTAGGGGGGGCAAATTGTATTTGAACCACTAGTCCATGCATTTCAACTTTGTTGAAGGTATGCCTTTCATAGTTCTTATTTAAGTGTAACTTCCCCCATCCCCATATTTTATTTTTGGGATGGCAAATCATTGGCTATCATTGGCAACACTTTGGGCTTTTTTGTTCATGAGCTAAGCCAAAAGTTAATTTTATATGTCCTCAATTTTATGTGGAAGTAGATTTGGAGAAAGGTCTCCCTAAAGCCATCAAATTAAATCTAGATGGATGGTCATGTATGCATTAGCTTGATTATGACCATTTTCCATTCAAAAGCAATAAAATCCATGAGTATAGCCACTTTATGAAGGATTGTAGAAAATAATATAATGTTCCTTAAGCACCCTAAAGCTTTGAACATGCATTCATCGCATCCAAAGAAAATAGACATGTTCAACAAAGGAAGAGTAAAAAAAATCAAGATATCAAATAAGGTTAGACCACTATTGTTTGAAATTTTAGGACATATTTAGGCCCCTTTGGAAAGGGAAATGAACAATCAACTTGAAATTAGTTTGAGGAAACTGCAAAGAAATGTAGGGAAACAATGCCCTTTTGAGGAAGAAGAAATACAAAATATTCAAGATAAAGTTGGTTTGAGAGAGAAGCAAAATGAATTAGGACAATTGAAAGCAACCAATTAAAAAAAATACATGATTCTTCAAAAAAATGAGGTTGTTATCCTTCCTTTGGTGTTGAGGGCGTTATGTCTTATTTGTTTGAAACCCCATCTCACTTGTCTTGGAACTTTGGTGATCCTTCCCTTAAGAGAAAGTCTAAGGATGAAGACAAACAAATCACTCCTTCTCGAAAAAATATTATTTTTTTGGGTTTACCCTTATAATTGAACTAGTGACTTAATGATAGTTTCCCTTATAAAGTTGTATATATTGTTCTATAGTTTCTTTCTAGGGGAGACCATCTATTTAGTTTCTCCCCACCTGTTTAGCTTGTCCCCACTTGTTTAGCTTGTTCACAAACATGATCTCGTACCACCCATATTTTTTAAGATTTAATTACATGCTTCAGTACATAATATTTTCATAAAAAATGACTTACACTACACTACTATTGTGGTTGATACAATTACCCTAAATCTCTCGTACAATTTCAAAAGAATTTTTTAATTTGTTTAATCAAAACAGAACATTTTTAACAAAAATGACAACTCAATCCCAACAGCTATACCACCTATAAGCATATCCATAACATAAAAATGTTATCTTCAAGATCATCGACAAACACCAAACACAGGTCCTCCCATAAAAACAATTCAATAAGACAAACCGCAAAAACCAAAAGTCCAGCTGTCATTCTATCGTGATATGATTTCAAAAGAACCCCATCCTCCCTGTAGGAAAATGCCTTGGACTTTTCAACCGTGTTAACGCTAAATGCGTGATAAACTCAACATTAGTTGTTTGCGGGCAGCCCGTGGGCGGCTGTGTGTGGAACGCGTCTCAGGAATTTTCTAGCACTTTCCTCCTCTCTGTCACGTAGCTACCTTCGTTTTCCATGCTGAAAGTCGTGGTTGTATCCGCCCCTTTGCGTGTTTAACGAGTTTTTCTGTATTTTAATTTGGTCATAACCTTATATATCTACTTCCACAACATAAAATTCTCCTTCAAACCAATATTTTCCTCCTCCTCTTGTAAAGTTTTATCTTTGGGTACGTCTGAATATCGATTCATCTTTCCGCCAAAATTTATTCTTTTTCTTCTGGGTTGTCCAGAAAATAAACCATATCTCTGACTACCCCCTTCTCTCTGACTACCCCCTTCTTGTTTAGATTAGTTAAACAGAAATGGTTAGTATTGAAGGCGCCCGGCTTTTAACGCCCATAGAAGAGGAGGACGAGGCCGCTCCCTCTCAATCTGGTTGTTTCGGGTGTTGTTTTGGTTACAGATCTGTCAGTAATGGCCAAAATTGGGTGCGCCACGGATTGTCAAAGAGTATGAAGAAGGCGCGAGAATGGTCTGGATCGGTTGTACACAGCGCTGGGAATAGTGGGCAGAAGTTGAAGAATCTTGTGCGCAGGTTAAAGAAGAAAAGCAATAATAGTGATAATGGCACAGATATGAAAGCAGGAGTTTTTCATTATGACTCTTCAAGTTATGCGCTTAATTTCGACGATGGGTTGAGGGAAGACCACCAAGCTTTCGTTCGCGCATGTCACTGAATGATAGATTTTCCACAGCAAGCGCTCGTAGCCTTCTGAATTTCAGCCATGGATTTTCTTTGGGTTTAATCCGAAGGCGTTTGTAGATGTTATTTATGTAATTGAAGATCATGGAATATGTGGGTTACTGTATTCTTTATTCTTTTGAACATGGCAATACAGAAGAAAATTTAAACACAGCGTAGGTTGTTCTGTCAGATTGGATTGAACGAATTTATTTTTTGGGTGGGATGGATAGATGGAGGATGAGCACTCCGTGTGTGAAAAGGGATGCGACTGGTGCTCTGGTTGTTGGGTTTTACTTTAAGATTTTAGTTTTTAATGTGGGCCAAACATTTTATTTTGATGGTTGGAAGATAGAATAAAATGGTTGGACGATAGTATTCTATTATTTTGATTATAAGTTAATTCAAAATTGGAATTTTTTATATACGTTGGAAGTGGGAAGAAAAATTGAAGTTGTTTTCAGAATTTGGCACATTGATTTCACATGTAGAGAATATACCTTGAGTATTATGGATCTAAAATATTATGGATTTAAATTATAACTTATGGGAATGAACTTGCATATTGTGGATTATTGCAATCTACAATCTTTTAATTACTTGCTCTGCAATAATTGTCAAGATATGATAGTATTAAAAATATTCTGGAGAGGTTGTCAAAACTGTATGGTCAAGTTCTTCTTGATCAAATCCTTGGAGACAAGTTTTATGGTCATAAAAATGATCAAGGATAACAAAATTCAAATATATAGATTCTCTAGAATGAATTATATGTTTCAGATTCATTTTAGTGTTTCAAATAAAATATTCCTAGAGTGATTCTTCTCTTTGATGCATAAGAATTTGTGAATGATAAATGAATCCACATTGAATGTCTTTAAATAACAATACATACCAATAATCGAATGAAATGTGTACCAAGTAAGATCATGACAAGAATAAAATAGGTGGGAGTCAATATTTAAATTTTAACTTTTTAAATTTGAGAGCTAGTTATGTCTATTAAGATTTTTCATAGGATTGAGACAATAAATAAATGAATTCAACAATTATAATACAAAATTAAATGACAGAATAAAGAAATAATTCACAAAGGTGAAAGATGTAGTTCATCACAAACAACAATCCAGTTTTATTGAAACTTTCAGCAAAGAATAATTACAATAACCAACAGCAATTCACTGTTCATGTGTGCACTCTCCAAAAACTCTAACCATGCACACTGTAATCTGCACTCAGATTACCCACACGTTGTTACTCACTATGATACACTCCCATGTGCTTTGTTGCATGTCCGTTTATAAATTGTGACTATTCTAATTCTCTCGTGCACTACCTTGTTGCGTGCTCATTCAACACAATTTGTGCAATCTGTAATCATATTATACATGTTGTTTGTTGAATGTAATTACAAATTCCATGTAAGTATTCAATTTCCATCACGACATGTTTACCACGAGTCCAACTTCCAATCGCAACAAGAAAATTGTTCACTATTTTTAGGTAGTTCCCAAATTGAATTTAATTGAAACTAATTATGAATTTCTTTATTAAAATAATATGAGAGACTGATCAAACTCCACAAACTAATAATGTCAACATGTGATTGATCCCACATCTATAAGATTGATTCAAGATAAGGAAATTGTAATATTTATGTGGGGAATGAACGGTTCAACGTGGGTGATGCAATACATGTAAATTGTATAAAAAAATGAATAGAAATGAATAAGGTATGGTGAGAAGGATTAGGAAATGAGTTTGACTTTGCACAAGATTGTACCATTTATTGATAAATAATTATATTAGTTCATTCTCTCAAATGGGTTCTAACTAAATAGGAATTGACATGAGTATGCAAATTTCACCATTATATTTTACCTTCACTTTGAGGTGTATGTGAATTATATCATGAACATGTATCTTAATGTATATGAACACTCACAAAAATGCATACAAAGTAAATATTCATATATAAAGGATACTAAATTCCATATGGACCTCTCCATATCAGTGTGTGTGTTCATCCCTTAAAATGTGTGCTACATGGGAACCTACAAAATAAAATAAAAATATGTGTAATGAGTATTTTATGTCATGCAATTAAAGACAAGAATAGTTACAAACTATAACTTATTTTCAAGAATCATGAGAAAGAGGAGAGAGTTGGGATAGAGAGATTATGTTTGTATGGAAAGTTGTGATTATTAATACTCTTGCCAATGGTTATATTGGAGCAGCCAAGATTTGAATACAAAATCTAATAACTTTCACAAATAAATTTTGAGAACAATAAGACAAATATCTATTATTAAAGGTGACTCAAAAATATATAATGAGACATTTGCATATAAAGGCAAGGATGAAATAAGAAGATGGTTAAGAACTCAAACCACCTTGCACATGTGAATAGGATAAGTGTACCAAGTGTTGTGTCATATGTGTTACCTGTGGATATTGTATGTATCATGTAATATTAAATTCTTATCTCCTTGGTCTTTAATTGTTCATTTTTTACCCAAGTCTAAGTCTTTGCCTTCATTTTAGTCTTCGTCACAAGAATCTCTAAGTTCCTAACCTTTGTCGCGTGTTCTTTTAGTTTTTGAAACCTAGATCGTTGGTGTCCCATGTCCTTAAACCTTGTCGTCAGGTTCATGTTTTTCCTAACTTTTCAATCACCTGACCTTTCCTGTTTTGTGGCGTCAAGTGTGTTGGTTCATTATGTAGTCAGTGAATCAGAGGTTTTCATAACTTCGTAACTCCTAACTTTAAGTTATAAAGTTTTTTTTTTCGTGACAAAGAGATGTGTTGTCCATTCTACATGTTCCAAGGAGACGCCTATGTATTTAATGAGGTGTACAATGCAACCTAGAGATGTCTTATCAAAGATTTTTGTAAAATGTGCCAATCTTAAGGTTTGCTTTACCAAAGCTTTATGTAAGGCATCACATTAATTCAGCACCAAACGAACATCTTGTTATCCTCATATAATCTAGGGTGGTGGAGATTTATCTAGTTGAGTTTCAGTTGTACCTCTATTTTCTACAATTATTTCTTCAAGCAAACTAGTGTTCCTCTGTGTGTTGTGAGCTCATGCAGTCTGAAATTGGAAATTGTTGGCTCAACATAAGGGACACGAAGATGGGATCCTTCAAATTGGAGGAATTCTGGGCGCATTTAGAAAGTAACCAAAAATTTGTTGTCTACGCAAAATTCTTAGAGAGCAGGTTAACTCACGCCGCGAGTTTTCTAGAAGTCGTGTTGAGCGTGGACCTAGTAGGCGCATGCGCGAGAAGGTATATTCCAGAAACAAGGGAAATCAAAGTCGTGGACGGGACTGTTGTTGCCATAATTTCTCCCGAGGTCGTTTCCCAAGTGTTAAGGATTCCTCTAAGAGCGTCAGTGAAAGATATATTTGTTGCGGTGACTAACAAGTTTTTCAAAGCTAATGAGGACTGGTGCAAGAATTCCATGGCCAAAGGGTGGTTGAAATCAGAGAAAAGAGGCAAGTCACAATTACCTACCAAAGTTAAAAGAATACATTTCAAAGGAGAAATTACAGATACCATTGCTTGATTATACCGCATTGTTGGAAATGCACATATTGAATCTTTTGAAGAATGGATGTGTCAATTTATTTTGGTTATCTGTGATGAGAATGTGTTCATTGACTGGGCTAAGATAATTTGTTTTCATTTGAGTGAGCAATTAGTCAATTTCCAAAAGATTGCCACTTTTCATCTATGTTCTTGCTTAATATACATTATAGCTAGTCAAAGATCCTTTTGGCCGGGATTAAAGCCACATGTACCTCCAACTTCTGGCATGCCTATATACAAGTTTTATCTGCAACTCACCAAGCAGGTTGGAATGGGAGATTTTTGCCTTATCAATGATGCATTTTTTATGGAAGTTGTGAGGAAATTGGATGGAAATCTTGAAATGTGTTTTTTCCTTGATTCGATGTCCCCGGTATCGAAGTATGGAAGTTTCTATATCCAATTTGACAAGTTTTCCTACTTGAGGATAGGAGGTTATGAAAAATTCCCATTAAAATTGCTTAGATATCCAGAAGATTTGCTGGTTTCCCTGGACGTTTGTAGACAAATGGCCTTGGTGAATGTAAATTACATTAATATGGGGAAGAAGGGTTATTCTTTTCCTTTGATAACCCCTTCCTTCACATGTAAAAATAATCATATGGCTAAGGGTGTTGAGGGAATCCTCAAGGAATATAATCTTCAACATTTGTTTGTGAGGGCTAATTTTGATATTAAGGGTTTCATGTGATAGAATCTATATGGAGGAGGTTCATATCAACATCACTATGCTATTGAGGAATTTTGGGAAGATTGTATTTATGAAAATGAGGTTTCGAGGAGTGATTATATGAGGTTAACCCTCAAACAAATACAAGTTTTTGGTCTTTCTATCTAAACTCCTGAGAATGCGACAAAAGATTTGATGGTCATTGATCCAAAATATGAAAGAGTTTCTGATAAATCTCACCCCAAGGTTGATTGGAGAAAAAATGAGGTATGAACATGAATGTTTGAGCTGCCCCAGTATTGAAAAGACCCCAGGACTGGTTAGAGGGGAGATGGCGATAGGCCGCAGGTTCTACTCAAGAACCAAAATCATCTCAGAGGAATGAACAGAGGTCCACTCAAAATTTTATAGTGATTACATCGACTAAAGGTTGGTTACTAGGTCTTCAAGCACAAATTCACAATCTGGGGGTGATGGTGAGAATCTTGAAGAGATGGCTAAATTGAAGTTGATATGTCAACAAGACAGTGTATCCACTCCTGCTTCTAAGAAGAAGACTAGCCAAGGAAAACCTGTGCCTGAGGATTCGGATAACATTTTTAAGAAAATTGTTGAAGACAATACCTTCCCTCCTCTATCTCAAGTACCTTCTTCCCCAGTGGAAAATGCAACCATCACTCCTGGTGAGCCTAAGGAAATTGTTCAAGGAAATAAGGATTTTGTTTTGGTAGAAGTCTCCCCGGCATGGCTAAAGAAAGCAGTGAAGAAAAAGAGGAAATATACTCCCACGACATCATTCAAAGTAGACACAGTTGCAAGGTTGCTCCAGACTCCCACAAGGCCAAAGATAGCTCAAAAAATGTCGAGGATGCTAACTGATCCTACTTCTAGTAATCATATATTAGAAATTGCAGACCCCATAAAATATTTGAATGAGATAAAATAATTGAAGCTGATTACAAAATCACACATGTTGACATGGGACCTCAAACACTTGAGGGTGATGTATCATGCTAATTATTCAGTCAATGCTCTGATTAAGTGGGTAAAAGAAGAAAGAACTTGGAAAAAGTGAATTTGCAATCTAAGGTCCTTGTTTTAAAGAATTGTATTTCTTCTTTGATTCCCCCTCCTATATCCAATGAAGTGTCAAGTTCTCAGAGGGGATATATTGGTGAGTCTACAATGAAATTAATCAGAAATAATCTGATCTATTCCAAGGCTGTCAGTGAATGGATAGATGAAATGTCTTAGGAAATCATCCTCTTTATTAAAAAAAATCTATACTTTTTTATACTCAGGTTATTGATAAAAGAATAGAATTAATGACAGAGCTACGTCAAGTTAGGAAAGATCATACCAGCCTCTACGTACTCTCACAAGAAATGTAGGAGTTAATTTCCATGGACCGAATAAAATTAGTCAATGAACAAATTGTGAATGATCCAAAGGAGTTAGATTATTCTTGGTCTGACTCATTGAAATGGAAATTAAGCATTTATGACAATCTAGTAAAGGAAATCTTTAAAGTACTTGAAAAGTATTTGAACATGTTGGTAGAGTTGAAAGGTGATTGGCATGACCTAAAAGCATAAATCACTGATGATTTTGATGAGAATATTTTAGATTCGAAAGAGGTTTGTCTGAAATTCAAAGAATTATTCAACAAAGAGATAGTAGACCCTGCTATGATGACCAAAGAATCTTTCTTAAAACTCGATAGATTGCAAATCTACCTTGATTCTTTTAAAGTTGAGGCAAATAGGAGAGTTGATATTCTGATCGAGTTTGAGGCTACTCTAACCAAATGGAGAACTGGATTGTAGATCACTGTAACACCAGGAAGTAAAGAAATACTTTCCATTATTACCAGGTACAGAGACTACAAATCTAGAGTGAAGTCACAAGAAGAACTGTTGCAACAAGGAACGGTCGAGAATATAGAAGATGAAGAGGCTGAGGCAGATGGAAATGATGCTTAGTTAGTTTTAGTATTTCATGATACTTTATTTTAATTTGGCTCTTTTTAATTTTATGACTTATCTTTTATTCGGTACGGTTACTTTCAAGGAACCGTTACCAGAGACAATTTGCTATGCTTTAAATTTGGTTTTGGCCGATGGTGATTGGATCTTTTGGGAAAACTTTGATTTAATCATTAGAGAAAAAACTTTGTTATAATTTCATGTTTTCTATTATCCTGATATAGAATACACTAGTGGATTTTATGTGTTCATAATCTTTGAATTACAGTGTGTGAATTTGTTCTACTTATGTTGAATTTTCTACCTATGTGTGATCTATTGTTGGGTGATATATGATATATTCTAATTCATTGCTTCATTGTGGTATCGTTTATCTATGAATAAAGATTCTTTGGTGGTTTTGGTTTAATTTCGGTTGAGTTGTATTTCAGTTTTGTTTTATGAAGATATTGGATGCATTTAAAGCTTTCTGGTTAAAAGCAACCTTAGTTAAAAAAAATTATTCCCTGAATATCAAACGAAGGTAGTTGCCACTTTTAAAAATAAGCAAAGAATCAGTTTGAAAATGGTGTTATTACTGATTCAACTATGGTTACATTTGTCACCTTTTTGGGCATGGTAATATAGAGTTAGGTGATAAATCTGTCAACCAACAAATTTTTGGCGACTCCGTTGGGGAAAACTCAGAAAAATAATTTTACATGATGAGTTATTCTATGGTTAAAAATAATGATTCTTCAAAAGTGTAATGCTCCTGTTCTTCAACCTAATGTAGATTGGTTTCTTGGTGATCAAGAGGATATAGTTATTGGTCTCAGATTACTCACTTAGCAATAGAGGAGGACCAACTATCAATATCATAGAGTTAACGAAGTATTGGAAAAGAGGAGGAATTGGGAGATATTATCAGAGAAAATGCAATACGCTTTGAGAACACCTAGGAGATTGTGTTTGTAGACAATAATCCACCTCCGAATAGGGTAGTGAGAGCTCCTCACATATAGGCTCCTAGAAAATAAGTAAATATTAGATGAACCCCTCTTCAAAATCATCAATAAATAAAAGTTGGCGACCCTGTAAACCTTATTTGTGTCTTGTTAAAACCTAGCTTCTAAAAGGTATACTAGGAGTGATAAGAAAAAAGGGGTTGTGAATAAATATTTTGAGTTTTTAGAAATTGTTGATTTTTCATATTTCCCACCTACCCGAAATGTTAAGTCTATTAGCAGACCATATTCTCCTCCTCCTCCTAAACCTAGTGTATCTAGGGTTTCAAAGATATCTTGTCAAGGTCTCCTTTTGTGTGGTACTATCCTCCCTACATAAGTAAAATTTCCTTTAGTAATGGCACAACCAATCCCATGGTGGGTCTTCACAGGTCCTCTAACATTTGGAGTTGGTGCACAACTCCATGACCTACCAAAGGATTCAGGGAAAATTATACCCAAGTTTAGTGGAGATGGGAAAGTTTCTCCTAACGAGCATATG
Source organism: Sequoiadendron giganteum (assembly GCA_007115665.2). Classification (NCBI taxonomy): domain Eukaryota; kingdom Viridiplantae; phylum Streptophyta; class Pinopsida; order Cupressales; family Cupressaceae; genus Sequoiadendron; species Sequoiadendron giganteum. The sequence goes on along the minus strand of CM021110.1, from coordinate 402,595,950 downwards.
AAGGATTTCTTTGTTGTCTCTTCCATCATTGTCATTCAATATGAAGATGTTTCTATGAGGCTCTTTGCAGAGTCTCTGATAGATTTTTTTGTTGACTGGTTTTATTCTCTTCCCAATGGCTCTATCAATAATTGGGCTACCCTAAGGACAAGGTTCAAGAATAGATTTAAGACCACAATTTAAGATGATCAAGTTCTAGTTTCTCACTTAGGTTCAATGAAAAAGGAGGTTCATGATTCAATGAGGGATTTTGTGGCCAAGTTTAATAAGTTATATATAATAAGATTTCTACAAATATTAGACCTGGTCCTAAATTGTTGAAAGCAATGTTCATTAATACTCTTCCACTAGATGTGAGCTTCATTATTAAAAGGGAAGGCACAACTGATATAGATGCTACTCAAGATAGAGTTGTGTCCATAGAGGATGATCTGATTGTTTCTAGGAAATGGAAGAAATAATTACAAACCGGCAAGCCATCTCCAATAAATTCTACTGATCCAATCATCCAGAGATTGGCTAATGACATAATCACTCTTAAGAGACAGATGCCAAAGGGCCCTTCAAAAACATCTTATCAAGATGTTCCAAGGAGTTACCAAGGAGCCACTAACAAAACACTTTCATTAACTGCTCTGAACCAAAGGCTGGCAATTGAAGGCCCTTCTTCAAGTAAGGGGAATCATTGTAATTTTCATCTAACTTCGAATCATGATGGAGCTACTTGTCTAGAGATGATTAGATGTATGCAAATTCTCACCACAAATGAACATGTTTTGGAACCATAGATGGAGGAGCCTAGCTCATCCAATGATGTTGGCATGAACTTCTTTGAGTTTGTAGCAGATACAAGATCAAGAGAGGATACATATGTTAGGGTTGATGATCCTAATTGTGTTATTTTTACTAGGGCACAACGTGCCAAGGTTAATCAAGGTGGCTCATCTTCAACCCCAAAGTACATTTTAACAAGACAGAAAAAGCAAGAACAAACTGTTCCAGACAATGTACAGGTTGAGGTACCGTCTTCCTCACCTTCTATCATCATTCCTTCTAATTCACTTGATATAGTTGAGTCTTGTAAAAATACCAAAATCCAAATTTCACAAACTAAATATTTGAGACTCAATACCTTAGAATTGGACAGGTTGGTGAAATATGTTAAACAAGAGCATTTAATTTCCCAATGTAATGCCCAAGTTTCTAATGATAATGAAGTCAGCCTTGAGAATCATATTTGTTCTAATACCAAAGATAAACCTTCAAGCTCACAAAATTCATACATGAAACCAAAACCTTTCTTCATATCATTATATATCACTGGTTTTAGATTGAGTAATTATATCATTGACTCTAGAGCTTCTGAAAATCTAATGCCTGCCTAAATAGCTAAATCCCTAGGTTTATCTTATACATCCTCCCAAGGTAAATTTTATTTCATGGATGGATCTCTAGTCCCTATTATAGGTCAGATCAAGGATGCTCAAGTAGCCCTAGCTACTTTTCCCAAAAAGAGGTTGAAACTGACTATATTGGTTGTCGATATTCCTACGAGTTATGGTATGTTGCTGAGTAGAAGTTTGTGTAAGGAACTGCGTGGAGAAATTTAGATGGATTTTTCTCATGCCTTAATACCTTTGGATGGAAAGAAAATACGCCTGAATCTTGAACCTAAGGCCAGGTTCACCTTATTAAAGTCTGGTGATCCTAGAACGGGTATATTTTGTTTGTTGAAACAGGACCAAGAACCTATATGTGTGCTTCTCACAAAGAGGAAGATTCAAATCATATTAGCCCTGATTTGGTAGATGAATTGTGGACACTTGAATTCGATGGAAGTTGTGCTAATGTCGAATCAGGTGTTGGAGTAGTTTTGATTTCCCTTGATGGATATATGTATCCCTTTGCTTTCAAACTAGATTCTGGTAACACCAATAATACGGTCAAGTATGAAGCTCTGTTGCTTGGCCTAAGTGTAGCCAAAGAAAAATGTATCAAACAATTGAGGATTGTAGGAGATACAGAATTAGTGGTGAAGCAGGTGAGGAAGATCTACACTGTAAAAAATAGTCGGCTAAAACATTATAGGAACAACTCAGTCTGGGATTATATAGAATATTTTGATGCTTTTTCTATAGAGTCTATTCCTAGGGCACAAAATTCAAGGGTTGAATCTCTGGCAAACTCAGCATCCTTGCTCTTACCACACCCGGACTTCAAATATGAGTCCTATAGAATCAAGATTGTGTACAGACCTAGTGTTCCTGACAATGTCAATCAACAGATTATTAAATTCTTGGAGAAATCTGAAGCCTTTGCTCACATCTATTTTGAGGGTAGTGACGATAAAATTAATGATGTTTTACAAGATGATAGTGTTACCTCAAATGGGAAAGAGATATAAACTATCCAATTGAAAAGTAACAAGATTTTGAAGGGTTTGGTTTCCCTCAAACATTTATTCAGTAGACATGATCAATACTTGAAGTAGAAGGGAAAAGTGTCTATCAAAGCATTGTTTGAGTATGTGAAACACCAAAAATATATGTAAGAAGGGAAAGAGGATTCCCTTTACTAACCCCCTGGGGTTTTTCACCTAGGAGCACTTGGTTAGGAAATGACTCTCTTTCCACTTAAAATGATATTATTTTGGGTAAGTTCATTCAAAGATATGGGCTTAAGGTGGTGTGTGTGGGATTCCCTAAATTCTGGAAATGCAAATAGAAACTAACTAGTAATGCAAAACCTAAGAATACAACTATGTTGGAAAACACACTATGATATGCAAACGACCTAAGAAATGTAAACAAATTGTAATATAAATGAAGGGAAAGGAATATGTGCACCTAGAGGTTTAAGAGGGATGGCATGAAGGTTTTGAATCCTAGAAAAAATGTTACAAAAGTTGAGAATGACACTTATGCCATTCTGGGCGACCTAGTCCTTCTGTCGGGAAAATCTGTCGAGACCCGTTTCTGCCAAAAGGGTACTCAAATCTACATAAATCCAAAAAATTCATGTATGGTGGGACTAGGTCACCACTAATGGAAACCTAGTCCCTTTCAACCTTTCGAGAAGTCTGAAAGTGGAATCTGGAGGTCTCAGTCTGCACTTTATGCTTCTTTGGGTGTCTAGATCTGAAACTTTGATCTTCGACCTATAGGTGTCTTTTTGTGTAGTTTCTTAACCTAACCAACAAGGAGATACCCTAAACAATTCTTCAATCCACTCTTGAATGATCTCCAAGCTTCCAAGATACTTAAATCTACAAACACACAAAGAAGGAAGAAGAAATGTTGATTGTTATAGTATGGGGGCTTGCATTGGTCAAGCCCCTTTGTAGATAATTAAATCAAATGAAGAGACAATGAAATAAAGCATGAAATATGGAATGATGGATTTAATACCTTGCCATGATGAGAGATCTTGAGTTACAGCAATGGAGGATTCATCCCTTGAGTGCTTCAGCAAGATGTCTTTATGACTTAGAATGTAGAAACCCTAGCTTGCTTGAGAAAAGTGGTGGATGAGTGCTTGAGAAGATTGAGTTGTGAATAATGAGTGTCTTATGATAAATTAAGGTTTTTAGGCTTATTATATAAGTTATTCCCTAATTTTCCTGAAATAACACCATACAGGTCTACCTTAGGGTTTTAGAGACAAAAATCCTAAAAGAAATTAGGTTAAATTTGATTTTATGCCACATTGGACTAGGTCACCCAAGGTGGTGACCTATTCCACTTGGGAATTTTTTATTGTTTATCAAGGATTATCATATGATTATTGTTGCTTGTTGGGATTTTCTTATGAAAACACACTAAGATGGGACTTATATGTGCATTAAGGGGTCATTAAAGCATAGTTAAGGGTTGATTTGGTGATGACAAGCCTAGGAGAGTGTGAAAATATTTTACAATACCTTGCAAAACTTCAACACAAGGCTTAGAAAGGAGTAAAAAGAGGTCGAAAAAGGTCCAAAATCCATAGGCTAAGGTCAAAATGTGTGAAAAGTGTCAAAGGCTACACTTTTTGGCAACACAATATGATAAAGTAAATATTGGTACAAAAGATTATCCTAAGATTGTTTGTATCGAGAAGTGTTGTTCTCAAGAAGAGAAAGAGAGATTAATCTCCCTATTGATACGTTACAGGGATTTTTTTTCCTGGTGTTATGCAGATTTGAAGAAGTTTAGAAATGGGAAATTCCAACATAAAATTTCATTGAAACCTGGTGCTACACCTTACAGACAAAAACAGGGGACCTATAATCCCAAGGTTGCAGAAGCCATTTTTAATGAGATTGATAAAATAATCAAGGCAAATATTATTTATCCCATTCATCATTCTATGTGGGTGGCCAATATAGTTCATGTGAGAAAGAAGAATGGGGAAATAAGAATATGTGTGGACTTCAAGAATATGAATCAGGCATCTTTGAAAGACAATTACCCACTACCTGTAATGGACCACATTCTGCAAACAGTTGTTGGCTCTAAGATGATGTCCATGCTTGATGGTTTCTCAAGTTGTTATTAGGTCAAGATAGCTCCAGAAGATCAGCATAAGACAGCATTCACCATGCCTATCGATATTTTTTCTTATAATAGAATTTCGTTTGGCCTTATTAATGCAAGAGCTACTTTTCAAAGGGCTATGGACTTATCTTTTGGTGATATCAGGAATAATATTATAGTTATTTATTTGGATTATTTAACATCTTTTTTCTAAAAAGATGGCCAACCATTTGCATATTTGGAAGTAGTGTTGCAACATTGTCGAGAAGAAGGTATCTCTTTGAATCCTAAGAAGTCTATCTTTGTTGTAACTGAAGGGAAAATTTTAGGTCACATTATTTCTAAAGATGGAATCAAGATAGATCCAGAGAGGGTGAAGGTAATCATGCAACTTGGATTACCTACTAACAAAGATGTTACTAGGTCTTTCTTTGGTTAGATGAACTTTCTAAGGAGGTTTATTCCTGATTATTCTGAACTGACAAAGCCCATTTCTGATATGATGAAGGATTGTCTGGTTTTCAAATGGAGTAGTGAAGGAAAAAAATCCTTTGCAGATATTAAAACTAAAATTGCAAACACTCCTACTTTGGTTTGCCCTAATTTTACTAAAGACTTCATTATATATAGCTACGCTTCGGAACACACCTTGTCAGCAATACTACTACAAAAAGATGAGCAAGGTATTGAAGCCCCTATCTCCTTTATTAGAACTCCCATGAAAAAATTATGAGCTCAAGTATTCACCACTCGAAAAACATGCGTATATTGTTGTAAAGGCTCTCAAAAATTTTAGGTTCTATATTCTTCATTCTCATACCACTGTTTTTGTTCCTAAAACTGTTGTGAAAAGTATTCTCACTTAGCAAGATATTGGATGTAATAAAAGAGGATCTTGGATAGCCCAAATTCAGGAGCATGATTTGGATATTAAACCCACTAACCTAGTAAGAGGAAAGGGTCTGGCCAGAATGATTGCTAAGAATAAACCCGTTGAAGAGGAAGATTTGCCATTAGTACTAGTCACAAGCACAACTGATGATTGGTTTTTTGATGTATCTTATTTTGTAACCTATGGAGATTGCCCATCGCATTTGTCATCAAAGGAAAAGAGAACTTAAAGCTTAAAGAAAAAAATTATGTTCTCTAGGAAGGGAATTTGTATAAAAAATGTGTGGATGGGACCTTCTTAATGTGTGTCGATAAAGAGCAACAAAAGAATCTATTGGGATTTTTTCATGGTGAGGCATGTGGTGGACATTTTTCCACCTATGTGACCGCTTTCAAAATCCTACGTCATTGACTCTATTGGCCTGGCATGTTTAAAGATGCATATGAGTGGGTGTCGAAATGTGAAAAGTGCTTAAAGTTCACTGGTAGACCGCAACTTGTTGCTTTACCTCTGAAACTTGTGGTAATTGATGAGCCTTTTCAATAGTGGAGTATGGATTTCATCGGGCCAATCAACCCAAGTTCTAGTGCAGGACACACACACATATTGATTGCTATAGACTATTTATCGAAGTGGGTAGAGGCTATTCTAGTGAAACACACCACCACTGAGGTTGTATGTAATTTTTTGAAGGAGAATATCTTGGTAATATTTGGAGTACCCAATAAAATTGTAGTTGATAATGCTAGTTCTTTTTCCTCTACTAAAATTACCCTTTTCTGTTATGATTATGGTATTAGTCTTGCTCATTCATTTGACTATTACCCACAAGGAAATGGGCAAACCGAGTCGAGTAATAAGAAATTAATCTCCATTATCAAGAAGTTGGTTGATAAAAATCAAAGGGGTTGGCATAAAAAGTTATATGATTCTTTATGGGCTAATACGGTTACCTACAAAAGAGCTATTAGAATGTCCCCTTTTCAATTAGTATATGGCATTGATAGTACTTTGCCCACACCATTGGAGATTTCAGCACTCAATTTACATAAGGCTATAGAAGATGGGCAATTCTAGACAGCTTTGGAGAAATGGATTATGTACCTGAATAAACTGGAAGAAGAAAAGGAAATTGTGGTGGATAAGATCACCAAACATCAATAAATGGTAAAAAAGGTTTTTGACAAAAGGGCTAGACAAAGGGACTTTGCAGTCAGCAATTCGGTTCTTTTCTGGGATAGGAGGATAGAGGCCAAAGGAGCACATAAAATTTTTGATTCTCTCTAGAGAGGACCTTTCCTGATCAAGCAGTTGGTAGGTGATCATGATTTTCGATTGGCTTACGCTCATGGTATTTTTCTACCCCTTGCCTACAATGGGCAAGATTTGAAACTTATTGAATAATTATTCTGTTGGGTCCATCCTTGTACATATTTTCTTGTTTGTCTATTCAATTTTTGGCTTGTCTGGTTTTTCACTTTGTTGCCTAATGAATGAGGCTTTATGCCATGTTTCTAGTTTCTTTGTGTCCTATCAATCTTGGTCCTCATTCGGAGCCAATGTTACCTATGGGTATTGTATGTATCATGTAATATTAAATTCTTATCTCCTAAGACTTTAATTGTTCATTTTTCGCCCAATTCTAAGTCTTTGCCTTCATTTTAGTCTTTGTCACAGGAATCTCTAAGTTCCTAATCTTTGTCACATGTTCTTTTAGTTTTTGAAACCTAGATTGCTAGTGTCCCATGTCCTTAAACCTTGTTGTCGGGTTCGTGTTTTTCCTAAATTTTCGATCACCTGACCTTTCATGTTTTGTGGTGTCAAGTGTGTTGGTTCATTATGTAGTCGGTGAGTCAGAGGTTTTCATAACTTCGTAACTCCTGACTTTAAGTTATAGAGTTTCTTTTTTCCGTGACAAAGAGATGTGTTGTCCATTTCACATTTCCAAGGAGTCACCTATGTATTTAATGAGGTGTACAAGTACAATGCAACCTAGAGATCTCTTATCAAATATTTTTGTAAAATGCACCAATCTTAAGGTTTCCTTTACCAAAGCTTTATGTAAGGCATCACATTAATTCAACACCAAATGAACGTCTTGTCATCCTCATATAATCTATGGTGGTGGAGATTTATTTGGTTGAGTTTCAGTTGTACCTCGATTTTCTACAATTATTTATTCAAGAAAACTAGTGTTCCTTTGTGTGTTGTGAGCTCATGCAGTCTGAAATTGGAAATCGTTGGCTCAGCCTAAGGGACATGGATTTGGGATCCTACAAGTTGGAGGAATTATGAGTGCGCTTAAAAAGTAATAGAAAATATGTTGTCGACGCAAAATTGTTAGAGAGAAGGTTAGCTCACGTCGTGGGTTTTCCAGAAGCCATGTTGAGCGTGGACCTAGTAGGTGCATGTGTGAGAAGGTATATTCCAAAAACAAGGGAAATCAAAGCTGTGGACAGGACAGTTGTTGCTAGAATTTCTCCTGAAGTCATTTCCCAAGTGCTAAGGATTCATGTGAGAGTGTTGGTGAAAGATATGTTTGTTCTAGTAGCTAACACGTTTTTCAAAGCTAATGAGGACTGGTGCAATAATTCCATGGCCAAAGGGTGGTTGAAATCAAATAAAAAAGGTAAGTCACAATTATCTGCCAAACTTGAAAGAATACATTTCAAAGGAGAAATTGTAGATACCATTGCTCTATTACACCGCATTGTTGGAAATGCACATATTGAATCTTTTGAAGAATGGATGTGTCAATTTATTTTGGTTATCTGTGATGAGAATGTGTTCATTGACTGGGCTAAGATAATTTGTTTTCATTTGAGTGAGAAATTAGTCAATTTCCAGAAGATTGCCACATTTCATATGTGTTCTTACTTAATATACATTATAGCTAGTCAAAGATCCTTTTGGTCGGGATTAAAGCCATAGGTACCTCCAACTTTTGGCATGCCTGTATACAAGTGTTATCCATAGCTCACCAAGCAGGTTGGAATGGGAGATTTTTTCCTTATCATTGATGCACTTTTGATGGAAGTTGTGACGAAATTGGATGGAAATCCTTAAATGCATTTTCCCACTAAGTCGATGTCCCTCGTATCAAATTATGGAAGTTTCTATATCCAATTTGAGAATTTTTCCTACTTGAGGATAGGAGCTTATGAAAAAGCCCCATTAAAATTGCCTAGATATCTAGAAGATTTGTTGGTTTTCTTGGAAATTTGTAGACAAATGGCCTTGGTGAATGTAAAGTACATGAATATGGGAAAGAAGGGTTATGCTTCTCCTTTGATAACCCCTTCCTTCACATTTAAAAATAATTATATGGCTAAGGGTGTTGAGGGAATCCTCAAGGAATATAATCTTCAGCATTTGTTCATGAGGGCTAGTTTTGATAGAAACGGTTTAGTGCGACAGAATCTATATGGAGGAGGTTCATATCAACATCAGTATGCTATTAAGGACTTTTGGGAAGATTGTATTGATGAAAATGAGGTTTTGAGGAGAGATTATATGAGATTAACCCTCAAACAAATATAATTTTTTGGTCTTTCTATCCAAATTCTTGAGAATGTGATAGAAGATTGGTCATTGATCCAGAATATGAAAGAGTGTCTGATAAATCTCACCCCAAGTTTGATTGGAGAAAAAATGAATTATTTAACATGAATGTTCGAGCTGCCCTAGTATTGAAAAGACCCCAGGACTAGTTAGAGGGGAGATGGCGACAAGCTGTAGGTTTTACTTGAGAACCAAAATCATCTCAGAGGAATGAACAGAGGTCCACTCAAATTGTTACAGTGAGTACATCGACTGAAAGGTTGGTTACTAGGTCTTTGAGCACAAATTCACAATCTGGGGGTGATGATGAGAAACCTGAGGAGATGGCTAAATTGAAGTCGATATGTGAACAGGATAGTGTATCCATTCCCGCTTCTAAGAAGAAGACCACCCAAGCAAAACCTATGCCTGAGGATTCGAATAACATTTTTAAGAAAAAAATTGAAGACAATACCTTCCCTCCTTTATCCAAAGTACCTTCTTCCCTAGTCAAAAATGTGCCCATCACTCCTGATGATCCTAAGGAAATTGTTCAAGGAAATAAGGATTCGGTTTTAGTAGAAGTCTCCCTGGCATGGTTGAAGAAAGCCTTGGAGAAAAAGAGGAAATATACTCCCATGACATCAATTAGAGTAGATACAGTTGCAAGGTTTCTCTACACTCCCACAAGGCCAAAGAAAGCTCAGAAAATGTCAAGGATGCTAACTAATCCTACTTTTGGTAATCAAATATTAGAAATTGCAGACCCCGTAAAATATTTGAATGATGATGAAATAACTGAAGCTGATTACAAAATCACACATGTTGACTTGGGACCTCAAACACTTGAGGGTGATGTGTATCATGCTAATTATTCATTCAATGCTCTGATTAAGCGAGTAAAGGAAGAAAGAAAGGAAAAAGTGAATTTGCAATCTTAGGTCCTTTTTTTAAAGAATTTTATTTCTTCTTTGATTCCCCCTCCTATATCTAGTGAAGCCTCAAGTTCTTAGAGGGGATATATTGATGAGTCTACAATGAAATTAATCAGAAAGAATCTGAGTTATTCCAAGGCTTTCAATGAATGGATAGATGAAATGTCTCAAGAAATCATCCTTTTTATTAGCAAATATATACCTTTTTATACTCAGGTTGTTAATAAAAGAAAAGAATTAATGATGGAGCTACATCAAGTTAGGAAATATCAGACCAGCCTCTACGTGCTCTCACAAGAAATGTAGGAGTTAATTTTCATGGATTGAATAAAATTGGTCAATGAACAAATTTTGAATGATCCAAAGGGGTTAGATTATTCTTGGTCTGACTCATTGAAATGGAAAATAAGCATTTATGACAATCTAGTAAAGGAAATCTCTGAAGTACTTGAAAAGTATCTAGACATGCTGATAGAGTTGAAAGGTAATTTTCATGACCTAAAAGTAGACATCACTGATGAGTTTGATGAGAATATTTTAGATTCAAAAGAGGTTTGTCTGAAATTAAAAGAAGTATTTGACAAGGAGATAGCAAACCCTACTATGACGTCCAAAGAATCTTTCTCAAAACTCGGTAGATTGCAAGTCTACCTTGATTCTTTTAAAGTTAAGGAAAACATGAGAGTTGATACTCTAATGGAGTCTGAGGCTGCTCTAAACAAATGGAGAACTAGAATACAGATCATTGTAACACCAGGAAGTAAAGAAATACTTGTCATTATTACTAGGTACATAGACTACAAATCTAGAGTGAAGGCACAAGAAGAATTGTTGCAACAGGGAGTGGTCAAGAATATAGAAGATGAAGAGGTTGAGGCTGATGGAAATGATGCTTAGTTATTTTTAGTATTTCATGATACTTTAGTTTAATTTGGCTCTTTTTAAGTTTATGACTTATCTTTTATTCGGTACGGTTACTTTCAAGAAACTGCTACCAGAGACAATTTTCTATGCTTTAAATTTGGTTTTGGCTAATTGTGATCGGATATTTTAGGAAAAATTTGATTTACTCATTAGAGAAAAAAAATTGTTATAATTTCATGTTTTCTATTATCCTGATATAGAATACACTGATGGAGTTTATGCATTCGTAATCTTTGAATTACGGTGTATGAATCTGTTATGCTTATGTTGAATTTTCTACTTGCGTGTGATCTATTGTTGGGTGATTTATGATATATTCTAATTCATTGCATCATTGTGGTATAGTTTATCTATGAATAAATATTCTATGGTGGTTCTGGTTTAATTTTGGTTGAGTTGTATTTCAGTTTTATTTTATGAAGATATTGGATGCCTTTAAATCTTTCTAGTTAAAATCCCCTTCCTTTATTTGATTTCTAGTTAAAAGCAACCTTAGTTAAAAAAAAAAATATTCCCTAAATATCAAACGAAGGTAGCTGCCACCTTTAAAAATAAGTAGAGAATCAGTCTAAAAATAGTGTTATTTCTGATTCAGTTGTGGTTACATTTGTCACCTTTGTGGGTGTGGGAATATAGAGTTAGGTGATAAATTTGTTGATCAACAATATGAAAATAATATATTTGTCTCTAAATATGTGTACATTTGTCACTTCCTCCTAAGGTGGGACAAAAAGAAAAAAATCCCTAAGTGTGGACTTAACAAGTGTGAATAGGACTCTCCTAGATAGGTTAAAATCTAACTAGTTGTATAATGTCCTTATTTACACTAACAGCCCCTGTTAAGTGCAACTTAGGGAAATTAGATGAATTAAATAATGCAATGATGGTGGGTTCCATCTACTAGGCCATATTAGGTATCCATATAAAAAAATCATAAAAAAAATTAAAGTAGAAAACCCAATGTGACAAAGAACCTCTCCAAAAGAGAAAATATGCACATGAAAAAATGGACAAGTGAAGAATAAAGGAGGACTTATCATAACCCTACAAGGACTACTTCTAACATAAAGTACAATAAATTCCCCCCTACCCCCCTCCCCATTGAAGAGAAAAGAAAGAAGGTATATGCAACCCCCAAAAAAATGTGGGAAGGAAAGAAACCCATGTGAGGAAATGCTCCCTCCCAAAATTGAGATGATAAGAGAAACCATGCAACCTACCCTTGAATTTCCTCATGCAGTGTTGGGAGATTTTTTGCATTGAATTTTGAAGATCATCCACAATGCTAAAATAAATTTATCCCCTTGAGAAGAAATATAACTATATATATGTGTGCAAGATATCTTTTCATTCTATATTTGAAGATGTGGGAAAAATGTTGAATGACTCTGAATTCTACACATGATCCAAGGACAATAATAAATCCCAACATTATATCTTTAAATTTTACTCAAAGGTATCCAATCCACTATTAAAATATATTAAAAGAAGAGGAGGATGAATAAAAACCACATCTAAACAAGATGATGGTGATGCAACTTCATCAAATATATCATCAAATAGAAGACAATTGTCTTTAATTGTGTGTAAAAAAATTAATACAAGTCTCTACAAATAAGGATGGAATGTCTTGTTTAAATGTGTCCTAATATGGTGAATTTAGAAAATTGATATCAATAACCAGCTACAAAAAATCATTAGAATTCATGGATGAATCAACACTAGATTCAAATGTAGTTGTAGCGTCATAAATTGTCACCCTTGATAATTTCACACTATTTTTGGCTCCTCCCTAAGTGCTTGAGCCTAATTATACTTATAAATCATCTATTTTATTGTTTTATTCAATAAATTAAATTAATTTTGGGAAATTAAATTAATTATTTATTTCACAAGCATCTTAAATTCAAAATAGATTCAGACTAGGGCACCCTCACCCTTCTTTACCTTATTTTGGCCCAAAATTTAATATTTATTGTCAGCCTCAATATGTTTGCAAACTTAAATCCATTTGTCAACCTATCAAAATAATTAATGCGAAAAATGTTGAAAGACATAAATATAAGTATTTCCCTCCATTTGAACATCTTAGAAGCAATCTGTGAAATTTTTATATATCAAGCAATTTTGACATGTAGAGAATATACTTTGAGTATTATGGATCTAAACTATAACCTAGGGAATGAACTTGTGTATTGTAGATTTTTGCAACCTACATCTTGTTGATGGGTGTTTTAGCACTTTCTCAACACAAGTAATGCATAGTTGCATCACCTCTCTTGAAAGGCAATCTACAACAACAAGTTGTTGAAAATTACCCCAAGGTCTCTCGGGTGTCAGGTCATGACATGTCCGGAATTCTTCAGTTGGTATTTGACATGATTTTTCTAGTAATCACAGGGCAGACTTACGAAATTTAGGTTGGAAGGAATTTGGATCTTAGGGTGGAGTTCCTAAGGTGGGAAGTTAGTGTGCAATTGTTGTAGGTTCGGACAGCAATCTTAAACTCATATTTTGACCTGAGATTTGGCTTTACAATGTGCAATGAACCTTAGCATAGGTTTTTTATTAAAAGAAAAGGAAAAGGGGGCAGGGAAGGGAAGAGTTTCCTAGATCTACAACTAGCAATGAACAGTAATCATGGAGGGTTCTATTGTGGACAGCTTTCTTAAAACAGAATTTCACTTGACTAGATTTGTTCATAGTATCATGAAATTTGTGCAAGCTTCTAAGGACTAGAAATATTCAACCATTCATTCAACATAAACATGCATGAACAAAAGATAGAATTTTTTAGCACCTTCAAATCTATGCCTAGACTAACTTTACACAGTTGTTCACTATCAGTAAACAACCAAAAGTATGGACAAGAAAGGCATCAACACAACAGAAAACTACACAACCATTGAACAGCATTAACTATTCTACCAAAGCAAACTAAAACAGTCTAAAAAAAAAAAAATCTAGAATCAGCTAACTATGGGAGATTAACCATGTAACATGCAATAGAAACACAAGAATCCACCCAAAGCCAATGAACTTCTATTGATATTCCTATAGCATGCCTTTACAACAACTCAATTCCTCCAAAATAAGAGGAGACCCCTATTTATAGTTTTCAGAAATCAAAACATGTGGCCAAGATTTGTTCTCATTGTGTGGCCAGTATTCACTTTACATTAGGGGTTTCACCTACCCCCAAATATTTTACAATTTAAAATTATATTTTGTCTTTTAGCCTATTTTGTCTGTAGTGACAGCAATGTAGCCTTTTATCTATTAGTTGATTGTTTTTTTTCCTTCCTGGTTGCAGCTACTTAGTGAGAAATTCATCATCTATAATAGGTGTTTCGGCTCCCTTTTGCAATGTGGCATACTCCATGAATTTTCTAACCAAGGGATGAAGTTTATCCCATTCCAAGATATCAGATTGGAGCACTTGGAAATTCAACTTCTTGGACCTATACGTGATCGTATCCCATTCTCCATCACACTTGGTTGTATTTTGCAGCACTTGTTTTGATTAGGCGAATGCATGAGCAGCAAAGCTCATGAAATCCATCGTAAGCTCGCCCTTTGTTCCTTCCTCCATGTTTCTATAGAAATAGGGCCTTACTTTCTCAGGATCCATCTCAACGATGGGCATATCATAATATGTCATTACTTTCAAGTATTCTTTGCATGCCCCACAAATTTCCTTCACCCAATCGAAGTCTTGCTCCACTTCGTGAAGCACTCATTCCAATATCTCTTTCTTGTGCTCAAGGCCCAACCTCCAATTCTCGACGAGCCGGAGATCCTTCTCAGCCATTGCTAGCTCCTTCACTATTTTTCTGGGTAGCTTGAGGATTTCCTCAACCTTAGGGTGCGTGATTTCATATATTTATGGAAAGTCTGTGCAAGTCTTCTTTATGTCTTTGAGGTATTTTTGCACATCCAAAAATTTGTTTGTTGTTCTAACAGCACGTGCAATGCCCATATTTCCATTGTAAAGGACCCTTTGGAACCAGTCCTCTGTGGCCTTAGTCCATCTCTTCCTTTTCTCTAACTTATTAATGTGTTCCTCTGAGAGCAGCAGTGGGGTATTTGTGGATGTCATGGGGAGCTCATCATTTGAAGACCACTGTTGGATGTACGTTGTTAAATCAGCCACCTACGCCTTCAACTCACCTTTGGTGGTTTTGTCTTTATTCATTTGTTGCACTATGGTGGCAACGGACCCCTGGAGGTGGTTGATTTTTTTCTCTGTGGTGGTTGTCCCCAAGTCAATAGTGGAAATATTGTAACTAACCCCTTCCTCACCCATTACTAGGGTAGCAATTTGCATGGTCCTTAACCCCGAGGTGTCCATGGTCAGCTAGGATCTGACCTTTGGCTTCTTCTTCTTCTTGGTACTAATATGTGCTCGAGCTAGGATGGCCTCCAATCTTGCCTTGGTGTCCATTGGGGCTGGAGTTTTCTTCTCTAACTACTTTTGGAGCCATTCGGGCATTTGAATTTCTCTTTTGGGAGATTCATGACTCTCCTCTTCCTATTGAATTTACTGCATTTGTGATGCTTTATCACCTGAGGTGTCTTGCTCTATCCTTTCCCCTTCTTCCTCATTTGAATCATGCATAACCACGATTACTTTCCTAGGGGATGTAGCAGCCTCATGCCTCTAGGGGCTATATTACTTTTCTTCTTCATGTTCATTCTCATCATCTTCCCCTGCTTCCACCTCTCCTTCAGGCTTACCCTCTTCCTTCTCTTTTTGTTCATCACGAAGGGGCATCTCCTCATCAAGCTTGGGGCTTTGATCATGTTCCCTTGCTGGAGACTTAGTGTCCTTCGTGCCAGCAACCCTCTCTTCAATGATAGGCTGTCTTTCCGCCTCTTTCTCTTCAATTTCCTTGAGCTATCGAGAGATTTCTTCTTCAATATCAATATTGGAGGTTTCTTCAATAATATTTGCACCTGAATCCTCATCATCTGACTCAAAGGATTCATAGACGACCTCATCAATTACTGGGAACTCAAACAAGGGGTGCTCATGATAATCATCAGTCTCCTCCTCCAACCTTTTGGTTGCTCCCCTTTGTTTCCTCTCCATCTCCTCAAAAATTTGCATGGTAGCCTCCATTGAGGGTGGCTCGGTAGGAGGAGGAATTGGGAGACAAGTTATTGCTTGGGCAATGGCAGCCTATACTATTGGGCTCGCAAACATCCCAGAGATCTTTGATGGAATATTCTGCATATATTTGGTGAAGGACTCTCGGAGTGTAAGAGTAGGCATTGTGGTTATCATGGTGGTGGCTGGAAGAGATAGCATTAGATACATGGAGGAAAAGAAAAGTGGGGAGGTAGTGGTCGAGGAAGATTCTACAGTTATGACTTACGGGATAGGAGAGGTGGAGGCAAGGTAGATGAAAATATCCACTACGAGTGGAGGAGAGAAAACTTTTGCTTGTGGGATAAGCGATGTGGTAGCAGCAGCACCGGAGATCGTGGCATCGGATGTGATAGGAGGGGATTTTGGTTGTTCTTCTCCTCATGAAGAGTGTCCTCCTATATGGTGGGAATTCCCACAAGACCACTCGATATTTTTGACCTTTTCAAAGCTTCGGTATTTATAGCCCTTATTGAAGACCCCTTTGACTTGGGTTGTTCTTCAGCTATCTCCTTTATTTTCTTTGATCTGGTGATGGGGGAATATGACAAGGTCTCTCCTATCAAGGCTTCCTCAGCAGTGGAACTATCATTTTTTTCCCTTATGTGGATGCTCAGGCTCAACATATGTAAGCTCTACACCCTGTTGCTTCAATTGGGAAATTTTCCCATCAATCCATTGCTTAGTCCTTGCCTCAACAGGCTTAGTGATAGCATTTAGGTCATCGAACTCTTCTTCATTCCAACCTATTTTCAGCAATGGGGTTGGCAATATCATTATATCTTGGTTCTATTACGATGCTTTCTTCTTCCACTACTTGTTCTGTCACAGGAAATAACTTCACCATTTTAACAAAGTAAGTTGTCATGTGCATATACTGTCGCAAACGTACCTCCTTGTCATCTTTTCATTTTGCCTAGAATTCCTCGACACTATGTAAGTGGGCGTATTCTACCCTCACCATCTTCCTCAGTTTTCCATATGGATCCATTTGGGGCCTAGCAATATAGAACTTCAATTTATACTCACTCAGCTCTTTGTCGGAGTTCTCTGTGTATTGGGAAGTATGGATTTCATACTACCCTTATCTGAGGGTAAGAGGATAGGGAACCCCTGCTCTGTGCTTATCACTCAAAGGGCATGTGATATTTGTAACTTCCTAGAGACTTCAAGCAATATGATCTAGTCATTAGGATACTAGGGCAATTTGTATGGTTTCCTTGAGAATCCCTCGGTTCGGATGTAAGTGAACTTTGGGAGCTGTATAAACAGGAACCCGAACCGATGGATAAAGGCATTGGCGTTATGTGAAACTCGCCTCTTAGGATCACCCCCAAGTAATCTAATGACATGGCCTATGAAGGCGTCATTGACCCTACAGTACTTCCTCTTGAAACTTCTATATTGAAGTTGGGGGTACTTGTCATACACTTTCAACTCTGCTCGCGGATCAGGGTTTGGTACTGCAAATAGACCCCTGTACTGAACACGGTCAGCAAGAAAATATGCAAGATAGGATGTCATACTTGGATGTCTTCTTCACAACCATGAACTACTCATGCAAGCAATCACTGATCATTCCCTCCTAGTAGAAGTGTGTTTTCCCTCGGATGATTTCTTCAATAAAGTAAAACATCCACTCTTGAAAGAAGGCAGCGGTCAGAAGGCCCATGACCCTGCTCAGAAGGGTCACCAAATCATGGTAATCCTCGAAGAATTCACTGCAATATAATTCTTGGGGAACCTTATTGGCATTTCCCCTCTTATATTATAGCCAATGTTAGTTAATCAATTTCTTGCACTTGAGGGGATCTTCATCCCACATCTACCTGTCGTATTCTATGGTAGCTTGCTCCATTTTATTGACAGTGTGGATGTGGAAGGTGTTCCTAATAGACTTGTCAGACAAGTTAGCCAATATGTTTCTGTCCTTATCCACAATGGTTCTAGTTTCTGCCTAGTAGGCCTCTCTGCAGGCCATTACAAATTCTGGAGCAATGAGATCTGGTGGGAAACCTACAGCCTTGGCCAACCCACTTGCTCTGATTTTTTGGGCGTTCTCTGTCTTAGGATTTATCCTCACCCTTTGTTTGAATTCATTTATGTCAATATGCCCTAGGTTGGTATCTAAAATGTCCTTCCATTCAGTGAGGATTTTGGAGTTAAGGGGCTCCCCCTGGAACTTATCCTTCATTTGATCCTTGTCTTCTTTGCCCTAAGGAGACTTTGCAATTTTCTTCCCCTTTTCCTTTTTTGTAGTCGCCCCCAAGGTTCTCGCAGTCGGTTCCATATATCCTGCAACCAAAGGAGGTAGTAAATGATACAATCATGAAATAAAAGGAACGTTAGCTAACATCCTGAAAAACAATGTTAGATCAAATAGTTCATGCATAAGATCCATTTAAATATTTCTTTCACCTTTCATTTTGGGGAATTTGAGAAATGTGGGCCCAAGGGTGTGGACTTCCCTGGGTCGGCAGTTGGTTGTGTCTTCCATTGAAAACAGCACTAGCGGGATGGAGTTTTGTAATATGGAGTCCACGTGGGTGAAGGATGTCAGGGCGCGCAGGTCAGAGGACGCGGAAGGACACATCGGTTTGGCCATTCAAAATGGCGAAGAGGGCACGACGGTCCACACATGGAGTTCCACAGTGTCGGGCCCACGGAGGGTGATGGTTTTTTTTCTTTGTTTCATTTGATTTGATTTTCACCTAATGTCAAATGGGTGTGTGGGCCCCGCAGCACAGGAAGACGAGGTTTGAAAGTCATTTGAAAGGGCGGGGAAGTGATGGAGTTTCATAGATGGAGGTCCACAAGACTTCACTTGCGAACCTCAGATTTAGGCATTTCATTCAAGTTCATCCCACGACGGCATTCTTCATAGCGGTACTTGATAAGTGAAAGGATGGCACCAGATGGCCATTTCAAATGGCGAAGAGAAATGTCTGAGGGCGGACAAAGGTTCGCAATAGCGGGCCCGATAGAGGTAGAGGTGGGAGAATATTTCACCAAGTGGATTTTGTAATGCGTGAGCAGCGAAGGCAAGTGTGGGACCTGGCCGACGGAATGGCGGGTTGGCAAGGTCATTTCAAATGGTGGCGTTGAAAAGGGCAATGACCCAGGAAATACCTGCACAGTCACGCCTAACGGGGCGGTTGGACAGATGGTTTCAACTTTATTTTTTTCCATTGTTTAATGAATTAGCCGAGTTTCGACGAGCAGAATGATGTGAGAGGATAGCCGTTTGAAACGGCAGTCTCAAAAGGAAAAAAGGCTAGCAAAGATTGGCACAATCGAGTCTACAAGGCATGAGGAACAATGCACTTAAGGTGCATTTGATCTGTCGGGAGATCGAAAACTCAAACGGCCAGGTTGGCAAGGCACCCCATGGAGGTGGGATTGATGAGATCAATGTTCATCTTTCAAACAATGAAATTTGAGAAATGGGGCGGCCAAGAAGGGAACCAAGCCTGATGGGTATGAAATTCAAGTGGAGGCAGATCTGTCAAGTTCTAAGGGTCATAAAATCGCCATTGTTAAGGTTTTCAAGATATTTTAAATCATGGGTTTTACAGGGAGGATGGCCCTTCACTTAGATTTGTCATTTTAACTGAAACAATCATTCAATCGCAAGGTCATTACGCAAGAAGAAAAGGAGGCATGAAGAACAGAAGACATACTCGATGATCCCAATGAGAAAACTGATGAACTCCATGCAGGATGAATGCTAGGCAGCAGACTTGAGTTGCGGGCACGACGGCAGTCTAACTCTACTCTGTAAAAGAATTTCATTGAAAATGATAGGTCGACGAGAGTATATATAGGGTTTCAAACATTTATTGCTAGTAATTAATGCTCGTACAGTGGCTAATGGGTGGTTGAACAGTCATATTTGAATGGTGTCGGGTCCAGCAAAATCTGATATGCATATGGTCGTCAAGCGATTGTCATTTCGAATGGTGAAGATCAAAAAGGGAAGACAAGGGTGTGAGTCTTGCAAAGCGGGAGGATATTAGGCGTCCTCCATCCAGAACAGCAAAGGCTCAAGGGAATTCTGCACATGGTGGCCCGCAAGGGCGGACCCACAATTTCATAAGGACATCAATGCAAACTAGGACTTAGAATTTTTGGGGAGGGGCCAAAATGTGATTGACTCGAGATTATTTTCAAGAGCTCCTCAATCACTTAGGATTCAAAATAGGGGCACACAAAACAAGGCAGAGCCAAAAGTGACCCAACATAAATGACAAGAGAGTCCCTGTTCTGAACGAAGCGTGTGTGCTATAGGCACAACACATCTCTTAATTTTTTTCTCTACAATAATTTTCAAGGTATGATAGTATTGAAAATACCTTGGAGAGGTTGTCAAAAATAAGTAGGGTCAAGTTCTTCTAGTTCAAACCCTTGGAGAGAAAATTTTTATGGTCATAGAAATGATCGAGGATAGCAAAATTCAACTATACAGATTCTCTCTAGAATGAATTATGCACTTCAAGTTCATTTTAGTGTTTCAACTAAAATATTCCTAGAGTGAATCTTCTCTTTTATGCATAAGAGTTTGTGAATGATAAATTAATCCACGTGGAATATCTTTAAATAGCACTACATAGAAATAATCACATGAAATGTGTACCAAGTCAATTCATGGCAAGAATGAAATAGGTGGGAGTCAATATTTGAATTTGAAATTTTTCAATTTGGTTACTAGTTATTGTAACACAAATTTTGGCACCTTAATGCTTTCTTACACTTCTAGGTTTTTTCACCTAAAAGGAGAGAGATGGGCTAAAATGCTAATGTTGTATTCAAGCTTATGTGTTAATGGGGATATGAATGTGTCTAACTATGATGTCTAAGTGCAATAAACTAAAAGAAAATGGCTTATTAATGTTAAATCTAAAGAATGTGAAATGCTGGAAAACATAGTGTTGTATGCAAACATGTACAAAATGACCTAAAAATGAAGACTTTAACAAACAAAAAAAGCTGAAAGTGAAAGAGGTGCACCTAGAAATGTGTTGCAGACTTGAAGGAACTCTGAAATTCTGAAAATAGTGGTTTTTATGTCTGGCAAGACACTTGTGCCAAGTTGGGCAACCCAGTCCATTTTTGAGGTGATTTCGAAAAACTGCTTTGGGGCCTATTTCAACCAAATGGGTATCTGGATCCACATAAATCTCTAAAAATCATGTACAGTGGGACTAAGTCACCAATAATGGTTAATTAGTTCACTATGGATTTTATGCAAGTCTGAAAGTGGAGTCTAAAGCCTTCAGTCTGCACTTTTTGCTTCTCCAAGTATCTGGTTCTGAAACTTTGGTTTACAACACTGTAAGTGAATTTTAATGGATGTTTTTCCCTAGCCAACAAGGAGGTTTCTTCAACTAACTTTCAATCCATTCTTGAATGATCTCCAAGCTTCCAAGATACCTAAATCTGCAAACACACAAAGAGAGAGAAAGAAATGTTGATTGTTAGGGCATGGGGGTTTGCCCTAGTCAAACCCCTTTTAGATAATTAAATCAAGTGAAGAAAAAAGATAATGTAGCATGAAATATGATAAAAATGAACTAGTACCTTGTCATGATGACTGATCTTGAGCTGCAGCAACAACAGAGGAAAATTCAACCCTTGAATGGCTTGGAGAGATGTCTTGATGACCTAGGATGCTCAAACCCTAGCTTTCTTGAGAAGAGTAGTGGATGAAGAGTGAAGAAAGAATTGCTTGTGACTTAGTTCAAGTTAAAATGAGGATTAAAACCCTTATTTATACATGTTATGCCCTAATTCCCCAAAAATAACACGTGATAAGCCGGCCTTAAGGTTTTGGAGGCAAATTCCTGTTAGAATTTTGTTTTAATTTTGAATTTTATGCCAAAAGGGACTAGGTCACCCAAGGTGGTGACCTAGTCCACCTGGACAAATTCAAGTGGTGATCAGGAATTAAAAGATGTTTAATGATGTTTAATGGGCTTGTCTCCCAAAACACACTTAAGTCAGGCCTAAAATTACATTAAGGGGCCAATTTAACATAAGAAAGGGTTGAATTAGTGATGACAAGCCTATAAAAGTGTAAAAATGTATTACAACACCTTACAACACTTTGGCACAAGGCTTGGAAAAGGGGTAAAAAGAGGTTGAAAGAGGTCCAAAATCCATAGGCAAGGGTCTAAATGAGTGAAAATTGTCAAGGCTACACTTTTTGGTGACACATTTAGCCCCCACTTTAGTGAGAGGGTGAAATTGCTTCAAACTCACACTAAAGTAGCCTAATGGAGATGGCAAAGAATGGTGAAGAATGAAGAAGGCGATCAAGCCCCTAGGATTCAATATTCTAAGTCAAACAGACATCAGTGCAAAGGACGCATTCAAGGGTGAATGATTTGCAGCAAGACGAGATACATGATCATGAAATGACAAGAACTAAGAGGGAGAGAAAGATAAAGGGTGAAAATTTGGATCAAGCTTCGACCATTTGTCCAGCTAGTTGTGGATCAAATCTAGGTTGTTCCAAAAAGAGACGGTGGTTTAGTGAGAAATTCATGCTAATGTGTTGACTTCCCACCGTATAATGAGAAATTCATGCCAGTGTGTCAGCTTCCCATTATACTCACCATACCAAAGGTACCTCATTTGATAACTTTGATAAGGCACCACAATGTTTTTGTAAATTCTTTTGAATTTGAATGTAAAGATTTTGTTGAAGCGGATTTTTCTTAGTTCATGCGAGGTCTTCTTCTCAGGGAGCATTGTGCCTAATGTCTCCAAGAGAGTACAATTCAAGGTTTCAAATCATTATCCATGGGATGCCTCATTTGCATCAAGCCACTTTAGTTGATTATACACTCTTGGAAGGCATCAGACCCAATGACACCACCAAGAAGAGGACACGTCACAAGAAAAAGAAAAATCTCACCATGAAATTTTGTAAAAAGATGTCGTTTATGTATGCCCCCACTTTAAAGCAGTTACTACACCATCACTGTGATCAATTTCTTTAAATTATCCAAGGATAGAGGAAGGAAGATATGAGAGCTAACTTGGAAAGTCCTATGCCAAGTCATATGTTTCCAAAGTGAGCTACATCAAGAAGAAGACAGTATGTCAAATGCGAGTCAACTTAAGACATGTTTTCCACATCCCAAAATTTCTCTTAATGTTCATGAAAGGTTAATTATTAGTCGAAAGAGACAATGACAAGTGACATATGAGGACAAGGCTACTTAACCCATTGCCCCCACTTAGTGCAAGAAAAAGGTGAGCCTGGAATGGATGATGATATGCTTATCCTCGCAAGGGATGGAAAACATGCAATAGTGAGTATGTTATGACCCTACAAGTATTACAAGGCAAGGAGCAACAACTAACGTTATTTATGTGGATGAGTAAACAAAGTTTCAATAAAGTTAGCCTTGACGATATACACTTTGTCATATATGTGTGTAATGTCATTGTAACTTGGTTGATGTGAGATGTTGTGCTTAGGTGGGGAAAAGATTAGAGGATGCTTAGGAGATCCAATAATAGATGGGGATCTAATGGACACTTGTGTATGCATAACCTTAGCGAGCTTGAGTTGATGTATCTCTAAGAAAGGGCAATTGAATATCATTTGTTTACCATTATCCAAGGAAGACACATTACTATTGCTTGAAAGGAGTGCAACCATGTTGTTATTTTCTTGTACCATGATACCTTCCCTAGTAGGAGAGTGTTTAGGAGAACTAAAAACAAGATGTTCAATACATTCATTGTTTGGTTCTACACTATTGACTTCATTACAAGTAAGGGAATGATCTGTGGTTGAAGTGTCTTGTTCCATAAGATTCTCATGATTCTCATCAAGTGGATCTTGTAACACCATAATATCTTCTTCCCTAATAGGATATATATTAGGAGAGGGGGAAAGTTGAGTGTTGTGATTGTCGATGATTACATTCTTTTCTGCTAAGGTACCATTCTCTTGTGTCATAGGATCTATCCTAGGAGGAGAGGTTTTTGGAAAGTGACAAAAAATAGGTTCATCACATTGCATGATTAGAGTTGGTAAAGTAGCTTCATCACCCATATGATAGGCATTAAGAGAAGGATAACTAGGAATTAGATGGTTACCAATGATTAGACTATTTTGTTCAAATACACTCTTCCAAATGTGAGGAACATTAGGAAGCAGAGAAATAATGTTATCTCTCAATCATTGGGTTACTTGATACCAACATATCCTTATTTATTAAAGCATGATAATGAATAGGGTAGTAACTAGGATTTTAGCTTCGTGTGTTATAATTTATTTTCAAGGGGGAGGAGGGGGAAGACAAGAAAGACCATCATGATCTTCAATGATTGTGTCTCCTTTCTGCAAGATACCTTTGTCGCCAATGGGAGAGATATCAGGAGAAGAACAATTGTGATTATCGATGTTTGCATCCTCTTGTGGAAAATATTTAGTGGATGAGCTAGAAGAGATGAATTCATCAAGGGATTTATCTAACATGTCTAATTCATCAATACTAAAGGGCTTAAGAATTGTGTGAGTGGGTGCTTGTGATGTTGTTAAAGTGTTGTTTTCATTTTGTAATGAATTTGATCTAAATGAACTAGGAACTAATGTTGAAAATTAAAATTGAAAAATTTTAATACTATCCATAAGTGCCATGAATTCTATGAAATGTAATAGAAGCTATGCAAAATTTAAATGCAATGTAAAGACATAGGATGAAATGCAACTTTCAAATTTCAAAAAAATGTAATTTATTGATTGGACTGAAAAGAAAATGTTGTGAATGCAAAATGGAATTTAAGAAAGGTATTAAATGAGCCAAATTGAGCTAGATTAAGTAAAATTCATGTAACAAAAAGACAACCCACTGATACAGATAGATAATAGCACAAAATAGAAGCTTAAAAACAAGGTTTTCAATCTTATAAATGGCGATTTTAGAGGTAGAAAGGGACTAAGACGCCCAAGGTGGTGACTTAGTCCACCTAGAGATTTTTTTGACAATTTTTAGGTTTTTCTATTGGATTTTCATGGTGTCTGGGTTGTATGATGTAGACCTAAGATGAAAATGCAGAATTTTGATGATTTTGAATGATATGTAATGCAAAAATGCAAGCTAGATGAGCTTTTCACTTATGCCAATTTTAAAGCCCTAGAATGCAAAGTAAACAATGAAAAATACAATGGAATGAAAATATAGGATGATGAAGAACTCTTAATCAGAGAAAAGGGGATTCGAAATTTGGGTTCACCAAAATGTAACATAAATTTTGGCACCTTAATGCTTTCTTATGCTTCTAGGGTTTTTCACCTAAAAGGAGAAAGATGGGCTAAAATGCTAATGTTACATTCAATATTATGTGTTAATGGGGATATGAATGTGTCTAAATATGATGTATAAGTGCAATAAACTGAAATAAATATGACTTATTAATGTTAAATCTAAAGAATGTGAAATGCTGGAAAACATAGTGTTGTATGCAAACATGTACAAAATGACCTAAAAATGCAAAATTTAACAAAATAGAAAGCTGGAAGTGAAAGAGGTGCACCTAGAAATGTGTTGCAAACTTGAAGGAACTCTGAAATTCTAAAAATAGTGATTTTTATAATGTCTAGCAGGACACTTGTGCCAAGTTGAGCGACCTAGTCCTTTTTCAGGGTGATTTCAGAAAACTGCTCTGGGGCCTGTTTCAGCCAAATGGGTATACAGATCCGCAGAAATCTCTAAAAATAATGTACATTGGGACTAAGTCACCACTAATGGTGACTTAGTCCACTTTGGCATTTTTGTAAGTCCGAAAGTGGAGTTTGAAGCCCTCGATCTGCACTTTCTGCTTCTCCAAATATTCAGTTCTGAAACTCTAGTTTACATCGCTGTAAGTGACTTTTAATGGATGGTTTTCCCTAGCTAATAAGGAGATGTCTTCAACTAACTTTCAATACATTCTTGAATGATCTCCAAGATTCCAATATACCTAAATCTGCAACCACACAAAGAGAGAGAAAGAAATGTTGATTGTTAGGGCATGGGGGTTTGCCTTGGTCAAACCCCTTTTAGATAATTAAATCAAGTGAAGAAAAAATATAATGTAGCAAGAAATATGAGAAAAATGAACTAGTACCTTGTCATGATGATTGATCTTGAGTTTCAGTAACAACGGAGGAAGATTCGGCCCTTGAATGCCTTAGAGAGATGTCTTGATGACCCAGGATGCTCAAACCCTAGCTTGCTTGAGAAGAGTAGTGGATGAAGGAAGAATGAATTGCTTGTGACTTAGTTAGGGTTAAAATGAGGATTAAAACCCTTATTTATACATGATATGCCCTAATTCCTCAAAAATAACACATGATAGGCCGACCTTAGGGTTTTGGAGGCAAATTCCCGTTAGAATTTTGTTTTAATTTTGAATTTTATGCCAAAAGGGACTAGGTCACCCAAGGTGGTGACCTAGTCCACTTGGACAAATTCAAGTGGTGGTCAGGAATTAAAAGATGTTTAAATATTTTTAATGGGCTTGTCTCTCGAAACACACTTAAGTCGGGCCTAAAAGTACATTAATGGACCAATTTAACATAAGAAAGGGTTGAATTAGTGATGACAAGCCTAGGAAAGTGTGAAAATGTATTACAACACCTTACAACACTTTGGCACAAGGCTTGGAAAAGGGGTAAAAAGAGGTTGAAAGAGGTCCAAAATCCATAAGCAAGGGTCCAAATGAGTGAAAAGTGTCAAGGCTACACCTTTTGGTGACACAGTGATGTCAACGTGTGATTGATCCCACACCTACAAGATTGACCCAAGATAAGGAAATTGTAATAGTTATGTAGGGAATGAATGGCTCAAAATGGGTAATGTAATACATGAAAATTGTATAGAAAAATAAATGGAAATGGATAAGGTATGGTGAGAAGGAGTAGGAAATGAGCCCAACTTTGCACAATATTGCACCATTTTTTTATAAGTAATTATATTAATTCATTCTCTCAAAGAGGTTCTAACTAAATAGGAATTCGCATAAGTATGAAAATTTTACTATTACATTTTACCTTCACTTTGAGGTGTATGTGAATTATATCATGAAAATGTATCTTAATGCAAATGAACACTCACAAACATGCATACAAAGTAAATATTCAAATATAAAGGATACTAAGTTCCATATTCAACTTTCATATCCTTCAAAGTTCACTTCATCCAAAGTACTTGAGTGTAACATAATGTTTTTGCAATGTATTCCACTTTTGCAATAGATAAGGACACAGACTCATATACTTTTCTTAACCAGGACACCAAACTATTTCAAAGAAAGAATGCACCACCACTAGTGCTCTTCCTCTCATCAACACTTCCAGCCCAATCTGCATCTATATATGTTGTCAAATTAGAAATTTTGCTTCTAGGATACCACAAACCATACTCCATAGTAGCTTTAACTGTGAAAAATATTTGTATTACCTTCACATGTGTCTCCTTAGGTGTGGCTTGAAATATTACAACCATACACACAGCTTGCATGATGTTTATTCTTGATGTAGTCACATACAACAAGCTTCCAATTATTTATTTGTACATATTTTGATTTATTGTAAAAGACTCATCATCCTTACTGGGCTTACACCTAGTAACCATAGGAATACTAACTATGTTTTAATCTTCCATGCTAAACTTGTTCAACATCTCCTTGGCATACTTGGTTTGTGATATGAATATACCTTTATCTAACTGAGAGATTTGTAAACCAAGGAAAAATGATAATTCACTAAGTATGGACATTTCAAACTCTTTTTGCATTTTATCATTAAATTCCTTACACTTTTTGTCTTTACTACCACCAAAAATGATATCATGTCAACATAAGCAGTAACAATCAACTGATAATCACCTTCATTCTTGATATAGAGATTACTATCAGTAATACCTTTCTTGAATCCTTGTTTTTGTAGATACTTGTCTAGTTCTGAATACTAAGCCATGGGGGCCTATTTGATTCCATATAATGTTTTCTTCAATTTTCAAACAAAACCTAGATTCTTACACAACTGAAATCCTTCATGTTGCACAATGTATACTTCTTACAAACTCACCATTCAAAAATGCTAGCTTGACATCCATCTGATATACTTTAAAAAAATTGAATGCAAATAACATCAAAAACATTCTAATATATTCTAGTCTAGCTACTAGAGAAAAGGCTTGTTCAAATTCAATACCTTCCACTTGAGCATAACCCTGGGAGACTAATATTTCCTTACTTTTTATCACTCTTCCATCCTCATTCAGTTTACTTTTGAATACCCGTTTTGTACCAATAACATTTTTGTCTTTAGGCCTTGGAACAAGTTCCCAAGTCTCATTCTTTTCAATTTGATTTAGTTCTTCTTCCATTACTTTATCTAATTCTCATCTTTGATAGCTTCCACAAAATCGTTTGGCTCAATCTTGCATAGCAGAGAAAAATTTACCGTTCCATTTATTCTTTCTAAGCTTCTTCTGGTTAGGACTTCGTTGTCTTTATCTCAAAGAATTTGACTCTCAAAATTGAATATACTTTTCTAGAGTTTTGTTATTTGATCTCTCAGTATCACTTTGTGTATCTTCACTAATATGGTATGATCCATCTAAATCTTGTCATCATCATCTAATGTCAACTTATAGTATAGTGTCTCATTAACCTTTAAATTAACACTTTCTACAATATTCTTAAATATTTTATTGTAGCATCTAGATATTCCTTACTTCTTGTTGAATAACCAAGAAATATACCTTCATCAAATCTTGATTCAAACTTACCCAATTATCATCTCTTTTGATGTAGCATCTACTTCCAAATATTTTGAAATTTTTGACTGGTGTCAGTCTACCTTTCCAAAGTTCATAAGGTGTCTTAGTGTTATTTACTCTTATTTTTCCTCTGTTAAGAATGTACACTATGGTATGAACAACTTCTCTCCAGTATACATTAGGAAACTTAGCTTCATTCAACATTGTCCTTGTCATCTCATGGATTGTTCTACTCTTTCATTCAACAACTCCATTTTACTAAGGATTCCTTATGCTAGAGTATTGTCTCCTAATTCTATGTTTCTCACAGAATTCTTCAAACTCATCAAAAGTAAACTCGTTGCCTCTATTAGATCTTAGACACTTAATTTTATGACTAGTCTCATTTTCTACCAAGGCTTTGAATATTTTCAACTTCTCAAAAGAATCATATTTCTCTTTTAAGAATGTAACCCATAACATCCTAGAAAAATCATCAATGACCATCATAAAATACCTATCACCTTACATGCTCTTTTTCCTCGTTTGTCTACACAATTCTCTATGAACTAGCTCTAATGGCTTTGTAGTGGAATACTCCTTTGTCAGAAATATTGCTCTTGTCAATTTTTCTTCTTAACATTATTTGGAAAGAGTGCATAGGGGATTTGAAATTTTAGACATATCTCTTAATGCTTGTTTAGAAATGATCTTCACAATATGATCAAAATTTATGTGTCCCATCCTTTTGTGCTATTTCCAGCTTTCATATTTTTTCCCAAGAGGTATTTCTTTCGTTTGATCTCACTAAGTTTGTACACATTAATTTCTATTCTACTTCCTTCCACAACAAACTTACTAGTGCTTGATTTTGTGATTTCACGTCCTTGTGAATTGAATGAAATATTGTAGCCTTTTTCACACATTTGACTTACACTTAGTTATTTATTCTTTAGACCTTAAACATATATAACATCATATGTCTTAGTTTCTCCACCATAAAGACTCAATGTACCCTTTTCAAATATCTTAGCAATAGAATTTTTACCAAGCCTTACGGATCCTCCATACCATTTTTTTAGATATATAAGCTTATGTTTATCTCCAGTCATGTGGCTAGAACATCCACTGTCAATGATCCATGATTTTTTCTCATTTTTGGCATGAAATGTAGTTTGATCAATCATTGATTTTTAAGATTTTTGATCTTCTTTCTTCATTTTCCACATCTTCTCAAACTCCTTTTTCTAATTGATAGAAATATCTTATATTTCTTGTCTTTCTTAGGTTGATTTACAAAAGTAATTCTACAATGTCTTGCAATATGTCCAAAATTGTTACACTTGTAACATATGACATTGAAATCAAATAGAGGTGAAAATGCATTTCTTCTTAAAAAAAAAAAAAAAAATAGGAAACTTTCTTCAATCTAATGCTTTGTGAACAAATTGATTGTAGTATAACAATAACAAAAAAAGGAATAATTGAACCTGGTATTGTATGCTTTCCTTTTCATTTTTTTCCTTTTGAATCTCCTCTTCTATCAAACTTGAATGAAAGTATCTTCTTCTAAGAGAGGGGGACCAACCACTGCAAGGCCCCAAGTCACGAAAGGCCAAGAGCGGTAAGGCTGCCCTAGCTTACCACATTTTAAAGGAATGTTAGGGTGAGGGGGATGAGAGTGATGAGAACTGTGGGGTCCTTCAATCACTATGCAAACTTGAATGTTGAAAGGAGACTGGGTGAGTCAATCTTCAGAGTCAACTCTGTGTCTCAGGTAACTTTCTGTCAAAGGAAAGAAGTGCATTTCTGGGATGACGGTGCAGTGCCCTGGCATCTTGCATGTGCGCTAGCATCTCGTAGGTGCCCTGGCATCTCGTAGGTGCCCTGGCATCTCGCAGGTGCACTAGCATTTGTATGGCTAGAAAACTAGAGAGACGAGATTTAAGCTCTGAAAAAGGGCTAACAGCCTAGTTTAAGAGTTTTGGGAAGTGTAGGATAAGACTA
The DNA here is from genome assembly GCA_007115665.2 of Sequoiadendron giganteum. Taxonomy (NCBI): domain Eukaryota; kingdom Viridiplantae; phylum Streptophyta; class Pinopsida; order Cupressales; family Cupressaceae; genus Sequoiadendron; species Sequoiadendron giganteum. The sequence continues at coordinate 402,565,225 of CM021110.1, read as the reverse complement.
AGAAGAGTGAAATATAAAGACAAACGTGATAAAGGAAGTATATTACCGCAAGGGTGGCGAAGACAATTTTGCACAATAATCTTCTCGCCATCTTGCTCCAAGATCTCTCCACTTGCACACAGAAAAGGGGAAAATGTTGGGGCTGTTTAGGGGTCTTCCTTAGTGAGACCCCTATTTTAATGTTTCCACCTCTACGAACAGCCAAGTTTTCAACGATAGAAATAATGATAAAGAAGGGAATACAATCTACATAAACAAAGACACTACAAAACAGTGTGTGCTTACTCAACCAAAATTATAGAGAAGATAAGAGGAGCTTACCACCTCCGTCCAAAGCGCTCAAGGCTTGTGGAGGAGAAAAACAGAGGAACTCAAGCCTCTATTGCAATGGTGTTTTTCCTGTGCCTGCACTATCAGAGTGATGGAGTATTGGATTATTGCTATGGAGTGTGAAGTGTTGCTACAAATATTGAATTGAATGAATGGAATGGAGAGAGTGCTCAAGCGATATTGCAAAACTTCTTCCAAACTCCCAAAACTTCCAAAACTTCAGAATGGACGAGGGAGTGAAGAATATGAAGGAAAGAATGAAAAAAGGCCATATTCGGGTTAGCCAGCCGAAGAGGGGCATTACACTTCGACTTCCAATAGGAAGTGTAATGTCTCTGTAGACTCCAGGTGTAGGAATCTGCCAGGGACATAAGCACATTTCCTAGATGTCTACACGTCGCGTGGGCGTCCCTGACAGAAACACCCCCACTGACACACAAAATAGGCTCCAAGTGGGATGTGAATAGCGGGCTTAAGTGGAATTATTCCTTCGCCTTAGGTTTTCTAAAGTGTAAGGGGGTAAAGGGGAATTTTCATAAGGGGCGAAAATTCACTCCTATACATTTTTCCCCCACTTTAGCGAGCACGAGTACTCATGAGTGCTTCGGTAAAGTAGAGTAGTAAGAAGTAACAAGGTAAGAGATGTATACCTAAACTAATGAGGAAGCATAGCACAGTTTGGTAAACTTGGAAGCACAAGAAAGGACTTTATAGTTTCGTGGAACTATAAAGTTGAAGAACGAAAGTGCCTCATAGGCTCACGGTTCTACAAGGGAGGTATCCTTTAAGAACACTCACATGAAGCAGACCAAGTAAATGGGACTCCGCAGAATCAGAGATGGCAACATGTTTACCCGCAGATAGAACATGTCAGGAAGCGGCCACGCAGGCTAGTGAACGGACAGTCACGTAAACCATCGCTAAGTTGTAAGACTTTCAAAGGGCTCCCTCAGGAACCCTTCAAAAGGAAGGAGGGTCCACTCAAGGGACGCACTATTTGAAAAGTGAAGTCTAGTTAGGCTTCCCCCAAGCTAGACGTAAGGATGTGAAGTAGGTCTAGTCGAGCTACCCCCAGACTACACATGAAGAAGTAAGACAAGTCTAGTCAGGTTGCCGTCAAGCTAGATGTGAGGATGTGAATCTGGTCTAGCCAGGCTACCCCTGGGCTAGACACCATAGAAATTTTCTGAGAACATTCGAAGGGCTCCCTTGGGAACCCAACATGAAAGGAAGGGGTCCACTCAAGGGACACACTGTTCGAAAGTTGATATCTTTTTTCTCGAATCGATTCATCATCAAGGAATTTGAAAGGAAACATATGTGCCCACACGAGGGGAAGACTAAGATCATTCCCACTTCTGAGGAAAGCTTCCCAGTCCTTTCTTTGAATACCCATGATGAAAGAAACATGTTTCGTTAGGGTTTTAAGTTAAGAATGAAATTATAGAGAAGAAGCATGTGAAGGGTCTTCGAGAAAATATTTTTTTGGCAACGAATGCATTTTCTAAAGACCAAGTAATGTAGAAGTAGCATTGCCACACATGAAAGGGACAACTCAAGCAAAGAAGGGAGAAACGTAAAGGAAAAGAGATCACACAAAGAGGGCATAGGGGGATCTAGTTTTGCGGGGTCAGATCTACCTTTAATTATAAATAGTAGGTAACCACGATGAGAGGCACAAATATCATCAATCCCCCAACCAAATTAGGAAGAATGCATGGGAGACAAATTAAAATAAAAAAATTGGGTCAACATGGAAGGAGGCCTAAATGCTCCTGACGCTTTGCATCGTCCCCAATTTACCAAAATTCAATCACAAATATGGAAGAGTGAAGATACATATAGAGGAAGGTTTACAACACAAACACCACACCTGTATCCAAGCACCAATATGGTTGACGAGGTTCATCTAGGCACACATAGCATGATCACGGGGGAACACGTCACAACACACACACATCTAATCTAAAGCTCAAGAAGAGGGTTTCCCCTTAACACTGGTCGATGAGGAGGTCGTCAGCTTCCCACTCTATATCATCGTAGGTGAAAGGATGATGAGCCTGCAATGGTGTAATGTTAAGGGGATCCTCCCCCAATAAGGTCCAAGGCAGAGGGACCTATGAGGTCCCCGTCACTCAACTCTTGTGGGTCTAAGTTCAACAACTTCATGAAGATCATTGACAAGGTTAGAACTTCATCCATTGAGCTAAACATGCACTTAATGGGAGTGACATGCTTCACTTTGGTGGACGGAGGAGTTTGCACCCGAGGTTCACCGCTAGGCTCACCGAGATACTCAGGAGCGGTGACAAACTTAGGGGAGGTCGGGACTAGTTCTATCACTAGGATAGAACAAGTCAACTCAAGGTCACCTTTCAGAGAAGGTGGGCTCTTCTTATGTCCTCCATTGCTAGAGGGACCATGCTCTACCTTCTTCTTTGTCGGAGGAGGTGAACTCCCCACAGATGAAGCAAGGAGGGTCGAGGGAGAAGAGGAAAGGACCACAGTGGATACAACTACAGTATTAACCATATCCATGGGCTTTGGGAAAGGTGAGACATCCGAAATGCAATTCAGCAGAGGCGGTTTCACAGAAGGAGCGATAAACACCTGCACCTTTTTAGGTGCATGTGTACTTGCAACAGAAGCCAGAAGTGATACGGAGTTAGTTTGGATAGAGACAGGAGGGGGGAGAGAGGAGGACATAGTAGGAGGTGTGATCATCTCCTCCTCCTCTTGTAGGGAGGCTTGCTTAGCTAGGAGATTCTTTCACCAACGCTTGCACTCGTGCGCAAGGTGGTTCGTACGACTCTTCAAACCAAAAGTTGGAGCTTGCGAAGGGACATAAGGATTTTTCTTAGCCATGGGAGTGTCCTCCATAGTTTTTTCTAGTGGAAGGATAGACTCCTGAATGGGAACACAAGGAGCAAGTTCCGAAATGGTAGGAGGAATCGACTCTAGCACCTCGGTTGTGGGCCTCTTCTCATTTACTATTTTAGAAACAGGAATAGTAGGAGGCCGTGAAGGTCGAGACAAAGAGGACTCCCCATGGGGGGATTTTTGTCTTCCATACCGAATTGGCCTAGGCTCCATGGGTAAGATAGGATGCTCAAATGCAGGTTCCTTGGCCTTTCGCCAAGTAGGCACCATGGGATTCTCTCGCAAGCGCGAGATAGAAGTAGATGGCACCATGGTAGGGTGAGAGGAAGCATTGAGCCGAACAACAGGAGGGGAAGAAGGAGGATCTTTGGATTGCTTCTCTTCTTCTCTTCTACGTTCCTTGGGGGTGTCACTATCAGCTTTCAAGCAATCTCTATGCAAAATAGCATAAGGTGAAGGAGGGTATCTCACTTTCGGCCTAGCACACCCTTTCTTATAGTTTTGATATGTATGATACAGGAGGTCCTTCCTAGGTGGGAGAGGACTAAGAGATGCAGGACAAAAGTAATATAGGGTATATCTGCCACATGCAACCGGTGGTCTATAACCGGTTTCATGGACGACATGTACCGAACCTCCATGAACAAACTTTAGACACTAGTGCACAACCGAGGGAACTGCGTTCATCGCTACAAGACAAGGGATGTCGAGCTTCACTCTAAAGAGTTTGGACCCCAGGATGATGTCAAACTTAAGGCTTATAGATTTAGGTCCAACAAGGACCGATAGGACAATACTCCCTATAGGAGGTATGAAAAGTCTATCGTGTATGCGGATGGTACTCTCAGGTGCATCATATCCACCCTTATGCAAGAAGTTAATTAGCATGATCTCCTCAGTTATGGTATTCACTTGAGATTTCAGATAAACTAGAAAACATGCTACAGTACTCCCATTTATCCTTGCAAGGATGTAAAGAGGAGATGATTCTTTATTGAAGCCCATCAACAGGTCCTATGAAGTGAAGGTTATGCTAGTACCACTACTCACAAACTACATAGAGGGAATAGGTTGGTTTAAGAAAGAGGCCATCACACACACCAAACAATAAATCTATAGAGCCTCCTAAGGTCTGATGAGACAAAATAATGACTCATCTTTTAGCCACATAAAAATGTATATTTTGCCTAATTATGAAGTTATCAAGACTGAGCATGATGATGAAAGTAAGATATTTTTAGTTGCAGCAGTCAAAGATTTCATCATATCTTGCAAATTACGATCTGGGTTCTAGATTTTTTTGGTAAGAAATTCAAAGACAATATGGTGACAAAACCCATTAAATTTCACGAAAACCCAGTTTGTGGTTTGAGAGAACAATTCACCAAAATTTCTTGCTCCGGAATTTGTGGAGAGTTGCTCCAGAACTTTTGGGACAACACTTGAAGTTGTTCCAAAATTTGTGGGTTGCTCTGAAACCTTTCTAGAATTTGTAAAAGCAGTAGTTGTGAACATTAAAAGAGATTGGGGTGACTTGGACATAAATTGAGAGCATCTAGGAGGTAGTTCCAAGAATTAAGGCAAGTTGTTGGGTTGTGCAAACAAATGGAGAATATATCTAAAAGACAATTTTGGGTAGTTTGAACCATTTTACAAGCATCTAGGAGTTATTTTATGAGCTTTAATGATACACAAGGGGGAGAGTTTTATAAAATAATATATTTTAGTATTTTAGCAGCAATCTCTTTGTTTGTAGTTTCATTTCTTAGTAGTCATTTCATTTCTAGCTCTTTACATTTTCAGTATTCCCTTTTACAAGTTTCTTAGGATAGATTTGATTCAAGCATTCCATTTACAAGCTCTTAGATTAGATTTGATTTTAGAAATTTCTTTCATGCATTGCCTTTCAATTCTATTTGTAGAAAAAACATGTTATTCAAATGATTTCTTCTCCGTATTGCATATTGTCATGGACACCGCTCTTGATTGACATTTATAGTTAAATGATGAGGATTGAAGTGACACTCATCAAGGTCTATGGGATAGGATAGTGACCCAATCAAGGTTTCATTGCACAACACCGTCAGAACCTTTCAACTATGCCTACTAGGGGTCATAGGTTCAGTTGTAAGGAAGAAGTCTTACAACACTCACACCTACAACACTGCTAGAACATGAGGAAAGGGACTTTCAGTATTGCAAAATGGAACCAAAATGGTTCACGCCGAGTTCACCAAAAATGTAAGAGAGGGGAACCAGCCACTACAAGGCCCCAGGTCACGAAAGGCCAAGAGCGGTAAGGCTGCCTTAACTTACCTCAGTTTAAAGTAATGTTAGGATGAGTGGGATGAGAGTGATGAGAACTGTGGGGTCCTTCGATCACTCTACAAACCCGAATGCTGAAAGGAGACTAGGCGAGTCGATCTTCAAAGTCAACTCTATGTCTCAGGTAACTTTTTGTCAAAGGATAGAAGCACATTTCTAGGATGACAGCATGGCACGCTTGCGTTCATACGGCTAGAAAACTAGAGAGACGAGGTTTAAGCTCTAAACATGGGCTAACAGCCTAGTTTAAGAGTTTCAAGAAGTGTAGGATAAGACTAAGAAGAGTGAAATATAAAGACGAACATGATAAAGAAAGTATATTACCGCAAGGGTGGTGAAGACGATTTCGCACAATAATCTTCTCGCTAGCTTGCTCCAAGATCTCTCCACCTGCACACAGAAAAGGGGAAAATGTTGGGGCTGTTTAGGGGTCTGTCTCAATCAAACCCCCATTTTGGTGTTTCCACCTCCATGGATAGCCAAGTTTGCAATGATAGAAATAATGATAAATAAGGGAATACAAGCTACGTAAACAAAAGACACTACAAAACAATACGTTCTTACTCAACCAAAATGATAGAGAAGATAAGAAGAGCTTACCACCTTCATCCAAAGTGCTCGAGGCTTGTGGAGGAGAAAATGAGAGGAACTCGAGCCTCTATTGCAATGGTGTTTGTCCTGCGCTTGCACTATCAGAGTGATGGAACTTAGTGGATTGTTGCTATGGAGTGTGAAGTGTTGCTACAAAGCTTGAAGTGAATGAATGGAATGGAGAGAGTGCTCAAGAGATCTTGCAAAAATTCTTCCAAACTCCCAAAACTTCCAAAACTTTTTGAATGGGTGAGAGAGTGAAGAATATGAAGGAAAGGATGAAAAATGGCCATATTCAGGTCATCTAGCCAAAGAGGGGCATTACACTTCGACTTCCAATAGGAAGTGTAACGTCTTTGTAGACTCCAGCTACAGGAATCTACCAGGGACGTAAGTGCGTTGTGTGGACGTCTGCGTGCCGCGCGGGCGTCCCTGATAGAAACACCTCCATCAACACACAAAATAGGCACCAAATGGCATGTGAACAGCGGGCTTAAGTGGAATTAAGCCTCCACCTTAGGTTCTCTAAAGTGTAAGGGGGTAAAGGGGAATTTGCGTAAGGGGCGCAAATTCGCTCCTATACACTTCTTCCTTTCTGAGTTCTTCAATATCCTTATCCACATTTAAATATCTAGAGTCATTTCCATTAGGATTCACTATATATGTCTTCATGGTATGCTTAGTAGTATTTGTGCTCTAACTTTCATCCAATCCAATGCTATTTTTTATGTGGGGTGACCTCTGACTATTAATAATCTCATCCATAATCTTTGTGCTCTTTTTGAACTTTATATTTTTATTTCTTTGACCATTTTCTTTCTCTAGATCCTTTCTCAAGGATATTGCTTTTGCTTCAAGATTTTCATAATCCATTTCCTTTTCTTTTAATTATTATATTAAGACATGTTTTATCTTCTTTCTGTCTTCTATCTAAACTTTCAGATCTATAATCACCTTTTTTTATTCCTTTAAATATTGCTTTTGTTTCTGATTTTCCTTTCTTGCTTTCATTAGTTCATATAGGGAATCTATAAGTTATTCTTCTAAATCAACTTTTGTATCTTCTTCATCATCTCTAAAATTTACTTTTTTTGTATCACCATCGAAAGTCTTCATCGCCATAATAGAGCATCTTCTCTTTCACTTTCACTTCTAGAGGTGTAATGATCACGTTCATAAAATGAATAGATATTTTCCTTAAAGCAGAGGCTTTTCTTATACTTACTGTAGACATGGAAAATGTACAAGTTTGTTTTGGCACACCTGATCCCGATTACTAACAATGTTTCCTCTTAAATCAAATTCTCAGCATTGCATCACCTTCTATCCTTTAATTCAATAAATCACTACTTATTGGATTAAGTCTATCACCTCCTTTGATTAAATTAATCAATTTAATTTAATTAACCTCACATTGTTGTTTAATTAAATAAATCATTTTATTTGATTAAAATATTTGAAGTCGTCTTATTAAATTAAATAAATTAAACCTTATTTTATTTAATCTAACACATTCCTTCTTTATTAAATAAATCAAATCATTTATTTAAATAAATCATTTCCTCTCAATTTCTGACTTAAATCAATTCATAAATCTAAGTCTAAATTGTCACATCACCAAATTCTCCATTAAATTAATCAAAACATTGATTAAGCTAATCTCTCTCACTAAAATCTTCTAGAGAATGCAACTTGCACAATAAATCAATTACTTTGATTTATTTAATTCTCTATTTTCCCTCACAAAGCATCAAAGGGGAATATTCCCTCATTTGAATTCAAAAAGGCCAAG